>JANHJO010009857.1:15425-25944 GCA_032468235.1 Pseudoxyrhopus heterurus
GGCAATCAACAGAAATCACTATTTCTACCTCTCTGTCCCACTGTTAAGCTTCTTCCGCCAATTTTGGTCAATAGACTTTTGGCCATTCTTTTCCTAACCTTAAGACTGAACTACGCCTATTTTGTGTTTATCCAATAGCCATGGCTGAGCAGCACTGACTTATGGCTTGCGAGGTTCACGTTCTTATCTTTCTTTAAATCTAGGAACCACTACTGCTGTGGGGCAATCATGCAAAACAAAATCGAAATTGAACAGATTTAGGGACTGTTTAAAAATACCTAGCAGGCAGAGGAGAAAAATGTTTATATTTCACTTAGTCTCCTGAATGTCATTAGGAAAGATGGGAATAGAAAGTTAGGAAAAAATCATTTTTTTTTGTTTTAATGAAATGTCATTTTCATTGTCAGTTAAATTTCTCTGAATGTACATCCCTCTGCAATGTAGACTTTAAATATTACTATATTTGTTAATAGTAGAATGATTAATTTTATATATGAATATTAAGCTATTTTCACTGTACCAATATAAACAACAAAAACATTTTTAGAGAAATTAGTATAATTATAGTTATATATAATATCTGGATTTTATTAAATTAATATTCTGATTTTTTTTGTCGTATTTGTTTAGTCTGTTTTCCCTCAATGAGATACAGTATTTAGCAGCTATTAAAATATATTTTAAAAATACATGTTGATTTTAATCCTTAATCCTGCCCTTAAAATATAAAACTTGGTACTTAAAATTGAGAATCCATCAGGCAAGCACAATATATACAGGACTGATAACATACCATGAATAGCTCGAACAATTTTTCTCCCATGGCCCTCCGAATGTAGTTCTCAATCACTGTAAACATCTGTACAAAATACTACAAGGAAACATCAGCCCAGCTATAGAAAAAAGCATCATAATTTTTGCAAACATTTGAAACATTTACGAAGTGTTTTCCAAAGCACTTCCCTGCCTGAATTGATAAAATAGCTGTGTCATTTGGAAAGCTAACTTATTTTCTGTATCGCTATGTGTATCCACTGGCAACCCTTTTTTGCTGGGTCTGTTGCCGAATGTGTTTATGGAGGCAAGCAGTGGCAGCATTTGAAACACTAGCAACTACTCCAAGGAAGGAAAAAGACCTCTCTCTTGTAATCCCTTGCTTTGAGGAAGTCGAGATGACTGGATGGCGCTGAGCATTTACTGGCTGGATGTCCTTCCTGACACCACACAGTGTTTTCAGCAGGTATTTTTTCTTTGTGCCCTAGCAGAAAAAACATCTGCCACTATCTAGGATTGAACGCTCAACTTTCTGAGTCGGTTGATAGTTCATTCCTAGGTAATGGCAGATGTTTCTCTCAAAGGATGCTTCACTTGTACTAAATCACTGTATGAAGTGTCCCTTTCAAATTATTTGCTCAATTAAAACACAAAACACTATGTAGGAATTATTAGGCAGGCTTAGTTGATACTTTGTTTTTCTCTTCCTGTGCTTGTGCTAGAGTGGAGAGGGAAATGAGGGAAGCTTTACTCACTATCAGTAGCAGTTTTAAAACAAAAACTATAGGAATATCATTCTGCCAGCTTTACTTAAATATGGAAGCAATCCCTTTTCTACACAAACATGTTCCCTCCCTGTCCATCTTGTACTTTGGCCATAGCTTGATCTTGCTTCTGTTGAGTTCAACTACCATAATCCCAATTGCACATGCAAACTCTTAATTTCAGTTACAGAAATGACAAGAATAAGCTACATCCAGTTATCCCCTAGTTCCAAATGGTACTTGCCTCTAATGTGATGCTAGCTTGTCTTTGTCCATTGGTGTGGTCCTTGTTGCCCATGGCACACATAAGGCCATGCACCACATTCAAGATCATCAGCTCCTCAGCCACTTCTCTAGACTCCTGGGCCAGAATTCTGGGAGGGGAATATTGAATAGTTTATAACTAAAATACTAACGCAGACTGGTTTTGTAAGGTCTGAATGAATGGCCGGTGTTTCAGTTCAACACAAGTATTTTTTATGAAGTAATAGTTCAAATAATTCAAATAATGCAGGTTACACATAGCCTATCCCTCCCAGCACTCATTTTTGCTGTTCTCAGAACAAGTGAGACTGAAATGTTTTTTTCTCTTTCTTTTTGAATGGGTCTTTAAAGAGCAAAGGGCTGCTTGGAGTTTCTACAAAATCTATTTTATTTATTTATTTATAGAAAATGTATATGCCGCCCAATCCCAAGGGACTCAGGGCGGCGTACAACAAGATTAAAAATAATATAAAACAATATTAAAATATGTATTCTCATTCATTCACTCCCAAGCCTGCCGGCACAACCAGGTCTTCAGTGCCTTTCGGAAGGGCATCAAACTGGAGTCCTAATTTCCGGGGGAAGGTTGTTCCACAGAGTCGGAGTAGCCACAGAGAAGGCCCTTCCGCGCGGACCCGCTAGCCTACATTGTTTGGCTGATGGAACCCGCAGGAGGCCAGCCCTGTGTGATCTAACCAAACGGTAGTAGGAGGCAGTCCCGCAGATAACCCAGCCCTGAGCCATGTAGGGCTTTAAGGGTCATAACCAACACCTTGAATTGTGCCTGGAGGCCAATCGGAAGCCAGTGCAGTTCGCGCAAGAGTGGTGTTACATGGGTGTACCTCGGTACACTATTGCTCATGCGAGCTGCACTGGTTTCCCTGCACTGCTCGTACTACTACTTTTGGACCAACTGTAGCCTCCAAACACTCTTCAAGGGTAGCCCCGTGTAGAGCGTGTTGCAGTAATCCAGCCTCGAGGTGATAAGGGCATGAGTGACTGAGTAAAGCCTCCCGGTCCAGGAGGGGCCGCAACTGGTGCACCAGGGAACCTGTGCAAAGGTCCCTCTGGCCACAGCCGCTAAATGCTGGTCCAATTGCAGGTGCGGATCCAGAAGGACACCCAGATTGCGTGCCCGCTCTGAGGGGGACAGAGTTTCCCCCCCCAGTGATAACAATGGAGAGTCAACTGGACCCCGAGCCACTCGGTCTTGTCAGGGTTGAGTCTGAGCCTGTTCCTACCCATCCACACCCCCACATCCGCCAGGCACTGGGACATCGCATCCACCGCATCACTAATCGGACCCGGAGTAGAGATGTACAGCTGGATATCATCAGCGTACTGATGATAACCCACCCGTGTCGTTGGATGATCTCTCCCAATGATTTCATGTAGATGTTAAAAAGGAGTGGAGAGAGAACCGAGCCCTGCGGCACCCCACATTGTAGGGGCCTCGGGCTCGATCTCTGTCCACCCACCAACACCGACTGTGAGTGGCCAGAGAGATAGGAGGAGAACCATCGGAAAAAGGGTCCCCCCACTCCCAGGTCCCTAAGCCGCTCCAGAAGGATACCATGGTCAAAGCCGCTGAGAGGTCAAGAAGAACCAGGACAGAGGAAGAGCCCCTGTCCCGGGCCCGCCAGAGATCATCCATGAGTGCGAGCAATGCAGTTTCAGTGCTGTACCAGGGCCTGAAACCAGACTGAAAGGGGTCTAGATAATTAGCCTGGCTTTAGGGCATGTGTAGTGTTATTGTTTTCTTGGCCACAGCCTTCTCCTTGTTTATGTACTTTTCAGAACATTTTCTACAGAAAACAATTAAGACTGAAAGCTTCCATCCAAATAATGGCTCCTCAGCTTAAATACATTTGAACAATTTAGTCCCATTCACCCACTGCTACTTGGCCTCTTTGCTCCTTAAGCTTTGCAAGAAAACAACGTTGCAATGAAGCTATCATTGGTGGGTGGGGGGAAAGGAAGGAAGAAAAGCAATTGAATCTCTCCAAGGGGGTTTATTATACATTAAGCCTCCCTCCTTTGCTTTCCTGTTTTTTGCCTGCCAAACATGAACAGGCTTTCTCTGGGACAGCTGTACTCAGTCTGGTGTTCTCCAGATGTACTGGGACAAAAAAAAAAAACCCCCAACCGTCAGAATTTTAAAATCGCTTGCCAACTCTCTGAAGAACAAACTGGGAACGTTTGCTCGAGGGCATGTGTAGTGTTTGTTTCACTCCTGCCTTCTGTTTGGCTCTTTCTTCTGTAGTTCTTTTACAATGTCACAAAGAAATAGCACTTTGCACTACTAGAGTCAGAAACAATGACTGATCAATTTTTTTTCTCCACAATCAGCTGAAAATGGTAAACTAGCCCTCTCTAATCTAATGCCTTCTAATGTTGCTAAATTTCATATCCAGTAATCTGGCAATCAACAGTTGTCTTGAACTGTTTTACTCTTCTGTACAAGGGAACAAAGGTGTTGTTCCCTGTTTTATAGTTTAGTAAAATACACTTTAAAAAAAATGATAATAACACATTAGCAAAGTGAAGGAAAAGCAAATAAAAAACAACTGGGATTATCAGTCAAGACATTTGGTGCAAATAGAAAAGAGGTTTATGTTCTAGAACTTTTTTGTTCTTGAAAAAGAAGAAAATGCTTTCTGCTGGCAAATGTCATCATTGGTCATGACTGCAAAAAAAAGAGGTAATGGTCTCCTCTGATCTATTATGTCTGACTTTAGGGAGTGGTGCTCATCTCCATTTCTTAGCTGAGGGAACCAATGTTGTCTGAAGACACTTCCATGGTGGCGCAGTGGTTAGAATGCAATATTGCAGTACTGCAGACTAACAGGAGTTTGATTCTGAGTGGCTCAGGGTTGACTCAGCCTTCCATCCTTTCAAGGTCAATAAAATGAGGACTCAGATTGTTGGAGGCAATATGCTGACTCTGTAAACCGCTTAGAAGTGGCTGTAAAGCACTATGAAGCGGTACATAAGTCTAAGTGCTATTGCTATATGGCCAGCATGACTACCTGCCAAGGCACACAAAACACTGTTACTCTCCCCATGAAGTGACACCTATTTATCTACTTGCATTTGCATACTTTGAACTGCCACGTTGGCAGGAGGTAGAGCAAGAATGGGAACTCATGCCATCACGTGGTACTTGGGTCTTGAACTACTGACCTTCTGGTCGACAAGCCTAGAGTTTTAACTGCTAAGCCACCTCATCCCTTTTGGTCATAACTATGTTTCACCCAAGAAGGAGGCATAATGGCAGTGACTACAATTCAGCTGCTGTCTTACTGTTGAAGCAATTAAGGAAACAATAAAAGAAAAAGCAAATAAAACAATAAACCCACCTTCTATCATTTGGATAAAGAGGTAGTTGTTGCATCTCATCCTTTTACAATTGCCTCCAATTGTTTTACCTATGTAAGCAAACAGGACTATATTACTTAAAATAGTTTTCTGAATTACTCATTCATTTCAAAATAATACATTCAAAATGGGTAACCACAGTAGCTTCCTGTAAAAGACAAGGGAATCTTCCCAAAAGATCCTTTATTATCAATCCTAATGTGTATGTGGCTGGCTCCATTTATTTCAATTTCTATTTTTGTTGGTTTAAGACTCATTATATACAAAGATAAGTTATTCCTATAGCATCAATAAGCAGCAGGCAGCACTTGACACGTGTCTGTCATGAAAAGATTAAGGAAAGAGAACAGAGTCATAGTGAGACTTCTGAATCACTTCAAACTCCATAGAAGATGACATCATCTCTGTAAGAAATCAACTTCAACATAAGTTAACAACTGTGCTATAGTTTTATACGTCATTAGCCTAATGTTCTGTTAAACTACAACTATCAATCATTTCTGTGATTAAACCATTCTGTGCCTGATAGCAAATTAGAGAATCTAAGCCCCTTACAGCTATATTCTAAACGGATAACTATTTTTTGTGTGCATTTTCTCTGAAGATGATTTTGATTGTTGTTGTTGAAGGAAATAACTTTCCTGATTCTCAAAGGGGAGTTCAACCCATTTAACCCATGCGATCTCTAAATTCAGATGACCTTTTTTTACAGAATAGTATCTTCCCTGGGTTGAATTTCAGTTTACTGAATGAGTTAGGTACACAAACATGCAATGGGATAGTAAACTGGTTTTATCCACTGGGAAAATCCCAGTCAATGTCATTCCACAAGTTCCTCTGAGAGCTTGGCCTGTTAAATGTAAACATTTACTTTGGGATCTGTACAATCCTGGCACACAATTCCAGCAAACCTGTTGTAATATCACAGTTTTATGATAGGTTTTGGCAGCCAGTCTTTTGATTAATCCAAAGCAATTATTCTCTGTACAACAGGTCTTAAGAGGAGTAAGACCTTTTGAGCAACTTTAGCCAAGTGTAAAATATTTTTGTACACTATGATTCTTGTTTTTTTTTAAGAAAAAAGGGGGGCTACATCATGCGTCTTTGTTTTCAACGAACAATCCCACATTAGTTGCTTCATTTAAAAATTGTTCTGTTGTCATGGCAACTAAAGCCCTAACTAGGAATACCGTGTAAACAGCTGTACTGGATTGTTATGTTAATAGAATTTTAGAAGTAATTAGCTCACAAAGATGTTTTGTTTTGTCTAGTTTGGAGCTCTGTGAAACTCCACTAAACAAATTATTGTGAAAAGAATAACTTGTTTATTTTAATAAGGCATTGTCATATGAATCTTTTATCAGCTGTCTTACAATGTTCAATCATGTACACACTGCAGAACTGAACACCACTAAATTGTATAACTTGTTTCTTATCAAAACATGATTATTCTAATTTTCCACATTTTCATTCTTCTTTTGTTGCTGCTAAAATGGGCTAAAATTATAGGTTCTGGGTGGACTCAAATGCTGGTAGTAGAAGTCATTACAGTTAACAAATTCTATTTCTCAAAAAGTCCTGCTGGATACAACTTTCCTCGCAATCTGGCTCTTTGTATTTAACCTCAGTATAATGAGGCATTTAATCTTTTTCAATATGTTCCACTTATTTCAATGGGATTGCACTTTAGGCAAAAGAGCAAACCTACCTGTTTAGACTTTGTAGTTATGACCATAGAAAGCACATGAAGCAAACCGAGGAGAGAAATGAATGAGGAAAAAAATGCAACCCTCTACACTTTTGCTGAATGAATCATATAGTTTGCAATAATGGCTAATTTCTATAGCTCAGGTGTAAGATGAGGGTGAAGGTTCATTCTCCAAGCTTGTGGGTTGGTTTCTAAGCATTTCATTACCAGGCTAGGTAACATCTTCAGCTGAGTTTAGGGGATGTCAGTGTTCTTCTGTTTATATGGCTTCAGGTGTGGGTGTGTGACCTAGCCTGGTAACAAATGTTTGGAAACCAACCCACAAGCTTGGAAAACAAACATTTACCCTCATGAATCATTAGTATTTAGAAGTGGTGGGTTGCCACCATTTTGTTTCTTCCATCTATATTCTTCTGGATCTCTTACATGTGCAGTATAAGTCTCTCAATAATTAATCAAGTTGACATTTTTTTCCATTTAAGAATCTTTTTTATATAACTGCCAAGCAGCCATACATTAGTGAAACATTCATGCATTGGGTTTTTGTCTGCATTTTGCTTATAGTTGAAATGGAAGAAAATCAACAAGTTCTTTAGACTAAACTTTCAAGAAATCCTTTGCTTTAGAAAGACATCTGAACTGGCATCATTATCAGTGAAAAAATATTCATATTCACAAGCCACCAGGGAAAATATCTCCATGTGAAGATTTGCATTGGTTGATATAAATGGCAAATAATGTAAGTCAATTATCTAAACTAGCTTTTCTTCATCTAACGCTCTCTAGATGTACTATACATCCATAGTTGATACCAGGTTTGAAACAAACAAACAACCACCCCCATAACAATCAGCAGATTGTTGTTGCTAAGGATGAGAAGTTTCCTATATTCTCATTATATGTCTAGTCTGATCTTCCTTGCATCCAATTTAACTAATTGCACAAAAAGACATCTTTTTGGGATAACATTCCTCTGCCACATGCTCTATGAATGCTCAAAACTCCATCTGCAAAACAATAAAATTTCACATAGGAAATTGGTGCCAGTAACACATAACATCACATAAGCTATTATTTAATTTTATGTTTTGCAATATTTTATCCAAAGACATACTATTATTTGAAACTGGCTTAATGTGCAACATTTGGTACAATGATTTGATACATGGTTGTTGCTGTTGTGGTTATTGTTGTTATAGTGCTGGTTTTTTTGCTCATCCACCAAAACCAATTTTGCAATCTATTGTTTTATTCAAAAATGAAAAAAAAATGTGGTTTCTATTTCAGGAAATGACAATCCTCAAAATTTGTAGCATTCTTAGGATGTAACAAGAGATTCAAAACTTGTCCTGTTCCGTAGTGTTTTCTTTGGTAAATTAAAATATTTCCCTAAAATCTCCTTAATTAGATCTGTTTCAACATAGCTACCTAAGTCTGTTGTATTTCAGTTAACATTTGTTCACTTCCATCAATGTGAAAGTTTACTTTGAAACAAAGGATAGAGTACATATAGCTGTACAAGATCACTAATTAAGGGAGAAAGGAAACTCACTGATTATAGTCCTTGGTATATCCTGGATAGGCTTGTGGAACAATTAGTGTAAAGTAGCATAAGGAGATGCTCGCTAATTATTGAGAAAATTGGATGCATAAGATATGTAGTCTTCAGGCAATTTAAATTCCAGCTTCCTAATTCTATCGCTTATTCAGTTCATAGCATAAATTATTGAGTCAATCTTACAGAATATAATAAGTCAATCTAATAATATAAACCAAGAGTTTAGTTTTATCTGAACAGTTGTTTAAAATAAACTTTACCTAACTTTAAAATAAGTTAAATGCTCTGTTGGGAAAACTAAAATGTTGGGAAAAGTAAAAAGAAAGAGAAGAATAGGATAACCAGCGGCAAGTTATAGTTAGTCCTCCACTTACAACCACAATTGAGCTAAACATTTCTGTTGCTAAGCAAGACAGTTGTTACTGAGTTTTGCCCCATATTATGGCTTTTATTGCCATGGTTGTTAAGGGAATAACTTCAGTTGTTAAGAGTCACACGGTTGTGACTCTGACTTCCCCATTGACTTTGCTTGTCAGAAGGGCGCAAAAGGTGATCACTTGACCAAGTGTCAGTTTTGATCACATGACCATGGGGATGCTGAAATGGTCTTAAGTGTGAAAAATGGCCACTTTTTTCCCAGTGCGGTTATAACTTCAAATGATCACTAAATGAATGATTGTAAATTGAGAACTGCCTGTAATTGATTGTAAAGTTGGAAACAAAAAAGATAAATGTAACAGAGACATTTGGATACAGCCCTGCTTTTTCAACTATAAAGGTTCAAGAACACTTCCACATGGGATTGGCATGAAAGTACATGGACAATACCTTGTTTTTTAGTCTTGGAAAATTGAACTGGTTTTGAAATTCATGTGCTAAAAGACACCTCTAACAATAAGAAGATATTGGTTGGGTTAACATTTTTATAAACTTACCTATGTAAGATATTTTGAATAAATACATACCTTGAAATAAAGTTATACTTCAATGTTTATACTACTTCTCCATTAAAAAAAATCATACAAAGGCATATATTAGTAGAAAGTTCACATTACTTGGTGAAAATATGTTTAAAAGAGGTATCTGATTCTCTCCAGGATGCATTAGATATAATCTGGCATTTCTATTTCTTTGAATGTCATATTTTTAAATATACAATATCTACATTATATAGTCAATTTATTAGATTTCTAACCCAATTTTTCACCAAGGTTTAAAGGCATAATACAAAGCAGTCCCTTCTCCAATTTTTTTTCCTGCAACAGTAGATCTTGATTAGGTAGTCTGAAGAGAATAACTTATCCATAGTGACCCAATTGGGTCACATGAATTTTAAGTCTAACGTATTACATGATATATTATTCTGCTTCAGAATTCCATATTTTTTGTAAAAGGTGCAACCCATGTAAATTGAAAGGAGTTAAAATGTTGGCTACATGTCCTCTGAAGAAGGATCCATTAGAACTATTAAATATAACAATGCTTGAACCCACTAAACATGTAAATAAAAACACAGAATGCAGATGCAAAAAGAAATCTGAACATCTTCGATATGTATGATCTTAAAATACTACTAAAATATGTATTGTAAAGAGCACATATGGGAAAAATATTTGGAAAAGTTCCATGTTATTATAGAAACATTATTTTATTATTTTTTGCTTATTAAACTATATACCACCTATTTTGCCTACAGGCAATGCTACGTGGCAATAAAGGCAACAAGATGAAACATTAAGACATTAAAATAATAAATATTTAACATTGATCTAAAAATGAAGATGGCAAGGAAGGGAGCAAAATGTACACAGGGGAAAGGGGGATCTATTAACCTTCTCCAGAATGACACCCTCCTATTCGGGCTCCAGGTCAGTTGGCAGAACCAAATCTTCAGGCCCTTTTGGAAGGTATAATTAGAGCATAATGTTCCACATTGCTTGTGAACACAGAGCCATCTTCAGCTGAGGAAGGGGACCGAGACAAGATGTTTACAGAATCTCAGGCCCTTTAAAGCAGGGGTCTCCAACCTTGGCAACTTTAAGCCTGGAGGACTTCAACTCCCAGAATTCCCTA
>JANHJO010009858.1:57912-71842 GCA_032468235.1 Pseudoxyrhopus heterurus
TCAGGAAATTTCTCCTTTAGAACTAAGGAGAAATTTCCTGACAGAACAATTAACCAGTGGAATGACTTGCCTCCAGAAGTTGAGGGTGATTGAATAGCAGAATAATAGAATTGAAAGGCATCTTGGAGATCTTCTAGTCAATGCCCTGCACAAACAGGAGACCCTATACCATTTCAGACAAATGGTTGTCTAATCTCTTCTTTAAAAGCTCCAGTGATGGAGCATCCACAATTTCTGGAGTTGAGCCATTGCCTTGGTTAATTGTTCTCCCAGGAAATTTCTCCTTAATTTTTCCTTAGCAGGCTTACAGTGGGATTCAGAAGTGCCCGGTCTCTCCCTCAGAGGCATTCAAAGAGGTGGAAACCTTCTGTTCATGCAGCTTTTTCTCATAAGCAACAGCTAGTTTCCCCGCTCTGTCTGAAGTGCTCTAGTCTTTCTAATTTATCACTCGTTAGATAATAAGCCCAAACAGAGCTAAAACATAGGCTGAAGATTCATAATGGGCACTAACACCTGAATGCCCAACGAAATTATCATAAAGAAATCCATCTGAAAACAACCTTTGCTTCGTTTATCTCAGGTTTCATAAAAGGTTGTTCTGAAAGAAAAATATTGACCTATAGCTGCATGCCAGGTAACTTCATCAGATCATCATGGTTAGTCATTACTATTTCAGAAAAGGACGCTTGCCGCCTAGGACACCGCCAGGCAAATAGGAAATCAGAGGCGATGAAAGGCATTTTCCCTTTCCCGTCTTTGCTGGTCCAAAGAAAGCAGGAGCGGAGCTCCCTCTGGGCACCGGGAGGCGAACAACAAGCCTCCGCTTCTTCCTGTTCCTCTCCTCAGACTCCGGCTCTTGCACCAACGGTCACCTCCGAGAGCTGCTTTGCAGGGCCTACGAGAGAGGGAGAGACAGAGGGAGAGAAGGGGGGGGGGGGGAAACAGCCGAGCGCAGCGTGGCGCACCCGCTTTCCCGTCTTCTAAAGCGCCTGCGCCATCAGCCCCGTCGCTCTCGGGAGACTCCGGCGGGCTGCGGTGACATTGTCGGAAGGAGGGGGGAAAGGGAGGAGACTTGGGAGGGTGGAGGCGGCGCCGAGGGGAAGAGCGCGCGCCTTGCTTTGCGCCCCTGGCTCGAGCGAGCGAGCGGCAGCTGCAGCTGCGGGGCAGGTAACTTATCCTGGCGGCGCGTGCGGCGGCTCTGGCGCTCGGGGAGAGAGAAGAGGGATCGGAGCCGGTCGCTCGGCGGAGTCCCACCATTTCCCGCCCCGCTTCTCTGGCCACTTTTTCTGCCCCGTGCTTGGCCGGAGTCTGCTGGAAGGAAGCTGCGGACTATAAATAGCTCCGGCTACGGACGCTGTGTGCAACGGACTGGGAAGGCACGGCTAGCCGTGACGTCTCGGCTGGAAGGGAGGAACCACCAGGTAAAAAAAAAAAAGTCAAATAACGGAAAAGAGAAGGGAAAAAGGAAAAAAAAAAAAAGCCGGGAGTTTGCTTTGTCCCTTTTTCCTCAGAGGACCCTCAGGTGCGACTTTGAATGAAGGGGCGGCAAGCTGTTGCTTCTGCTGCCGGGATCGACTCAAAGCCCAAGGCGAGGGTCTTTCCGTCTTTGCCCCGCCGTCGCTTGATGTCTTTTCAAGTTTCTTCCTGTTGCAGTTTCGCTGGGAGCGCAAGTCTGGCGAGGCGGGCGCTGGAGTCTGGGCTCGCGAAGGGGCCGAGGCGGCAGGCTGATCCCCCCCTCCCCATCCCCGAAATCGGTTGAAGGCTCTCCTTTGCGGAGGCGGGCGGGGGCTGCGTAGGGGCCGGCGTAGGTCGCGGGCGCGGTTTTCAGTGGGAGACAGAAGGACAAGCGGGGTGCGGGTGTCTCAGTCATTTCCAAAGCTGGTGCCGGTGGGGTTTCTTCAGTGCTTCGAGCCTGTTCCCCTTACCTGCAGTTGCTCTTTCCAAGGCGATCGTTTTTTGTAAGCTGTCTCCTCCTCTCTGGGAGGAGGAGAAAGGAAGGGGCGAACGAAGAGGGATTAAGCCTTGCCATCCTCTTTGATCCTCCGGCTGCGTGGTATATTTTTATTTTATTTTATTTATTTATTTTGCCTCGGTACCTTTGCCCGGGAAAATGCGCCTGTGTTGAAGTGGTGAAGTCGCGGAGGTAAGCTGTTGTCGCGTATCTCTCGCGCTGAAACGAATTATTAAAGCCTGTAAAACTCTCAAGAATGATCCTGAATTGCTTTCCAATAAGGCAGGATGCTCCTCGTGTCGATCCTTTGTAATTGCGTTGTTTAAAAAAAAAAACAGCAGCAGCAGCAGCAACACAGCAGCTGCATTTCAGTTCATTTGGGTATGCATGGGAAAAGAAAGAACAGATTGATAATTCTGAAGTCTCCCCGTCTTTCTTGCTTGCTTGCTCCCCATGATTGAGAGGTTTGGAAAAGAATCTAACAGCACTGCGAGAACTAGAGGTAGAACAGGCTCTTTCCCTTCGTTCTGGAGAATCTTGTGCAGAGATTCAGGAAGCAGAGTCGATTACTTGGTGCATACCTAATTTTACTAAAAATCTCAAGACAAAAATCGACTAAGGGAAAAAAGATACACATACCTTCCAACTACATGCGTGCTCTCTCTCAGAGAAGTGCTACAATGATTGCTCTGGAAGGAAAGTTAGAGATAACACTTGATGTGTCATGCCAGAAGCTCCTTATCTCTCCCCCTAACCTTACAAGGAAACATTGCCCTGTATACCTTTAGACCTATGGATAAAGAATTTTGTGGCCACATTTTGGGGGGAAGTTGTTAGGTGAACCTCCATGATACAGTGCCCTCTTTGAAAAGCATCCATACTTTTCTACTGGAGTTGGACAACTTAATAATTGAATAAAGAATAGTACTTGTTAATCAGGTAAAATATATGTTCTGAACTGTACTAAGTATAGATTGCTAATGGCCTAATGTTGTATTAGGTAATAAAGGGTATTCATAGCATTAAATGTCATAGTTTTGTTCTGAAAATATGATAAAAAATTAATTTAATGGTCTGCAGTATTTCTTTTGTGGTTTCATAGCTGAAAGCTGCTTCACTGTAGTCTTAAAAGCTTCTCAACCATACTAGGAAAACTGTTATTAAAATCATAATGATTTTGAATAATAGACATTTTCTTCAAAATAAATACACAGGGTCAATAAATTATTACTGAGGACTAACTAAAAATAAAATATAATAATAAGCTGTTTGAAGTGGAAGCATGTCTATGTTTGATCTGGACATTTTTGTACATGGGATGTTATATAACCTTTCATAAATATTCATTTGCAAACAGGAAAAATCCTGAATTGGTTCAAATAGATGCACACAAACAGCCTTATTATTGGAGTGAATATGATCTAGTACTGGAGTCAAAGCGGGCATGACTCAGGGCATCAGATTAGTCATGCATAAAAAATCTATAGAATTGGGTTTTTAAAAAGCTATGGAAAGCACAGAGAACATGGTTTCTTGAATTCTTTTTAATCCCTTAATAACAGCTCTATAAGGTCATGCACCTAGGAGGGAGAAGGGGGGGCTTAAATGGAGGCTTGGGCAACATTCTGAGCTGTTACCAACTTCTCCTCCTCTAGAGCAGATTTCTCAACCTTGGCAATTTTAAGATGTGTGGACTTCAATTCCCAGAATTCCCCAGCCAACATTCTGAGAATTGAAGTCCACATATCTTAAATTTGCCAAAGTTAAGAAATACTGCTCCATGAATACATTAGCATGCAAGGATATTATTTTCCTCTACAACCTTCAGGATTCAAACTTAATCATTCTTTTGGTGCTTCTTCCCCCATTCTAAATTTGATTCCATTCTATTTAGTTATAAAACAATTGTCATGCTAATAGGTAAAGTCCCAGCCTCTTTATTCTTTCACATTATCTACCAGTATTGGGTTGGAAAGTATACAGGTACTCCTCGACTTACGACCACAATCGAGTCCAAAATTGCAAGGCAATTGTTAAGTGAGTTTTTCTCCATTTTACAACCTTTTGGCCACAGTTAAGAGAATCACTGCAGTTGTTAAATGAATCAGATGGTCGTTAAGCAAATCTTGTTTCCCCCACTGATTTAGCTTGTCAGAAGCTGGCTGTGAAGGTTATAAATGGTGATCACATGACCCTGGAATAGTGCAACTGTCCCAAATACATGGCAGTTTCCAAATGTACAAATTTTGATCATGTGACCATGGGAATGCTGCAACAGTTTTTTCACTGCTGTTGTAACATCTTTCCCCCTTGAAGTGAAGTTGGCCCAACCCTCCTGATTTTCTATAAGAGCCTAAAGAATTGGCTCTGCCAATTGGCTTGGGGGTTTCAGTGGGGGAGCATCACATCAGATACCATCCCTCCTCCCATTCTGTTTCCTCCCTACTCATCTTTTAATTGGGCCGCTGTATTTAGCTCTGTGTAGTATTTTTATGCTTTCATCTTTGCACAGTTTTTATTTTTTATGATTGTAAGTGGCCCAGAGTTACCCTGAGGCAAGATGGGTGGCCAATAAATTTTACAAATAAAGTTAAATAAATAAATAAATAAAGTTTGAATAGTTGTAAGTCAAGGATTACCTGTAAACGTTATTAATGAGTTTCTGGATTTTGTTATCTAGAATGCAAATAAGCAGATATTATTTTCTATATAGGACTTGATATTTAATATAGAACTCTAAATTTTAATTGTTAAATTGCATACAGTGAGAAGATGCTATCATGCAAAGAAAGGGAAGCAGGATCTGAAAGTATTGGGTTTTCATTGGGATTTTTCCACTCTTTGGTACATTTGTTAAGATTTTCAGGAAAAAAATATATTCTCTCTACATATTTTCAAAACTACCCGGGAAATTGTGCAACCTGCAAAGCCATCCTATGGGAACTGTAACTCACAGAATACATTGTTGTGTGTCTCTGAATATAAGTCTGTATCACACTCTATATTAATATCTCTATAGATACGTAGTTTGTATTTGGAGACGGGAAAGAGAATAATGAAGAATATCAGAGGACTAATTTTAGTGCAGTTTTGTCCAACAAGATGCTCTCTAGCTGGTTTGAATTATGTCCTATAATCTCTGGTCATGATAGCCAAAAGATTTATGGATATCTATCTAAGCCCATATGACGTGTGTATAGGCCCATCTCTTTGCCACTGGTGCTCCAGAATGAGACAGAGGTAGCATTAAGAGCATTGTGGGGCTTAGTTTGCATTAGGCCTGCATTCTTGTGTATTCTTAGTTCTCTAAAATGAGAACTATTCTTCTGCTCACGCTAAGTACAGCTTTAGTATGATCCAGCGAGAAATACCTAGCTCTGAATGTGACTGTACTGACTGTACAGTGTTGCCTATTTCCAAGGAAAGTAGTTTGATTCATCTTTGAAATGCAGTTTGAGAAGATGCAGGACTCATTGTAATTTATAGTTATTGCAAAGCTGAACAGTGAAGAGTAATACCGGTAGTATTTTCATACCTTGCTACAGATCATTTTCTTTTTATTTGTCCTTTAATGGTAACGATTTAAGTACTTTTCATATACGAAAAAATTAAATTATGGGTTTTATTAAAAGTTTATAACTCATATTACATGATAAAGCTTTTCTGAGATGTTCTGGGCCCTGCGATTCAAAATAAATTAGAATAGATTCAAAAGATGAATAACCATCCTGAAAACAAGGTTTATAAATATTTGAAAGAATTGGATACATTTAGCCATAAGATAATTGGTTGGCCAAAAACATATATGACAGCACTCTTCAAAGGACTGCCATAGAAAAGAGACCATTATTTTTTCTACTGCTTTAGAATGGCAAGACTTAATTTAATGGTACTAAGTTAGAGGACAGCAGATTGTGCAGTGAGTATTAGGATAAATGTCTTTGTAGTAAGTCAGATGATTCAACTAATATGATGGGTAATGGATTTCTAATCTTCTGCCTGTTACCAGACAGATGTTAATAGTCATCTCTTGGGTATACTTTAATTTGGAATTTGCTATACGGAATAGAGAATAGATAGTATGGTCCTCTCCATGATTTTTAAATTTTCAACTGAATTTAGTACAATGCATATTAAATAGTCTATGGCCTGGATGTTAACTGCAATGAAGATTTGATTTGGTTCTATTTCAAATAGTTATTAGTAGTAATAGGAAATAGCTGGTTCTGACCCTATTGATCTTTAAAAAGGCTTTAAAATATGGTTATGTCCCAAAGAGTTAGGATCATGATGTGCAGGAAGAAGGTAGGAGTCTGAGCCAGATCACATATTATTGATTACTACTATTACTGTTAATTGTTTTATTTTCCTTGTCTTGTGTCTTGTGTAAGCCATCCAGAGTCATGTTGTTCAATTTGGAGGCCATATAACATTTTTAAAGAAACAAACAAAAACATGCAGTATTACACTTCTATTTCTTATTCATACTTCTTCATTTTAGTTTATGGTTAGGAGACCCTCTAAATAAAAAAAAAGCTATGCTGTATATTTGTCTGTATATATCTGTATATTTATTCAAGAATAAAACTCACATTGCTTAGTTCTTTTACTGAGATTTCAGCCTAACAGAATAAAGCTAAATATAAAGGTTACTTCTGGGTAAATCTCTTATATAGGGTGTGTTTTGCATAATGTCTGGTTTGATAAACACCTTACCAAATTAAATGAGTATTGCTAATATTTCATATTAGATGAACAGACAGTAGAGGCACAGTTATTAAGCAGTAATTATAATTTTAGTGAACTAAAGAGACTAATCATAAATAATTGAAAATAGGAAAATCTGTGGCTCTCCAGAGTTGTTGGAAACTTTCAGAATTTCTTCCTACGGTGTTTTCTGGTTATCATTCAGGAATATCTGCAAACAGCAGGTTCCTACTCCTGCGTTAAAAAATTCTGAGCTGATGGTTTGTTGTTCGTTTTTAAAGCTAATTTCATTGTGACATTGTGGAGGTTTTTAAGAATAATTAACATCAAAAACCAAATGCCTCAACCATTGCTGAGAGTTCAGTATGAAAAAGCTCAGACGTAAATCCAATAAAACTGCTTCTTAATAATTAAGTTCAAAACATATTTAAATAAAATCAGCTACTAAAACCATTAAAATTAATTTTGTTGTAATTTAATTTATAATAACTTAAATTAATTGACATGTAAATTGTTTAAGTTAACATAAATAGTATTTATCATTTTGTTATTCATAATTTCCATATTAAAAAGTGCTATGCTATTACTGTTTTACTCAATGAAAAAGCCTTTTTTTTACTACAATATAAAATGTCAGGTTCAGTATGAAAAAACTCATAAAATAAACAAATACTGCACACTCTGATACACATAAATGCCCAAAATAATTACATTAAATAATTTGCCATTTTGATTTTGAAATTATGACTATATCAGTAGTTTTCTGGAATCAATTTTTTAAATCATTGCCTACTTTCTAGACTAACAAAATCTGCATATTTCAGTGACTATTTTTTAATTTTTGCTAAATGCTGATTCATAAAGGCCTTGGTATTTTGATTATTTTATTCTGTTGTCTAACCACAGCTAAAAATGTATAATTCAATGTCAAACCTCAAATTAAGGAGGAAAGGGTTATTTTGTTGGTGGTCTTCCATATCAGTGGTCCCCAGTATATTTACAGAAACAATGTTCTGTTGCTAGTTACGTTAATTTGCCATTTTTCTTTCTAATGGAAAGGAAAATCTTTAAAAAAAACCATTGCCCTTTCCTATCTTAATTATCATGTGCTGGTTAGGTTTTAGAAATGGTGTATGAAATGTATGACTCAACCAGGATTAATTGCGATACACTTCAATGATTTATTTTTATAGTCATTTTTTTATTAGAAAGTCATGAATTATCATGGATTTAGCTTGGAGTGTCATGCTCCATAGGTAGAGTACCTAAGGGGTTTTAATTGTAAGGATGCCTACAGCTTTTAATGAAAGATAACAGTGTGCATAAAATGTACAGGTCAATGCATATTTTATCATAAATATATTACAGGTTTTTTGTAGATCTGGGAAGAATTAACAGATGAAGGTATTTTTTCAATGTAGCACTTCATAATACAGTGGAACCTCTGGTCATGAACGCTTCCGACAACGACCAAATCGGGTTCCAACCAAAAAATTCACAATTTTTTTGTGTGGTCGATTTCCTCTTCTGCGCCATTTTTTGGGGGGCAGATAAGGGCTATGATGTTTGCGTTTTCCCAGATATTTTATTCACATACATTTTAGTATTACAGATGTTATAAGTAGCATTATTTCTCTCTATTACTGGGAGTAGTACCCATGACTTTGATAATGGTATTTTTCTTTGCTTATAGAAAGAAAGAAGGGATTGAATTTTTGTAGAGTATTATTTCATTGTTTATAATACTTTTGTACCTTTTGTGTGTATAAGGTACCAAATTGAATATAGGATATCATAAATCATAAAATAATAGCAACATCATAAAAATATTAATCGAAAAATATAATATCATTACAGTAAAAAAGAACAATGAAAATGTTAAAAGCATTTTAAGAAGCCAAAAGCAAAAGTCTGAGTCTTAAGGCCTTTTCTAAAACTAAAACTTGGGGGCGGGGGAATCATAACCTTTTTCTCTCATCTGTCTGATTATATTTCACTTGATTTTATTTATTTATTGAATGTATATGACTGTCCACCTCACATATATGACTTTGGGTTGCTACCATTATTGAAGAACACAATAAAAACAATAAAATATAACAAAATTATAAATACCATGGAGGGAAAAAACAACTAACAAAGCAGTTAATATAACCATGATAATGAGCTTACCGAAACCTTTAGGTGGAGAGCTTTGTGGCAAAACCTTACAAAAAGCTAGCAGGGGTGGTTTGGCTCTAATGTCTGGAGGAATAAGGTTTCAGATGGCAGTTGCCATGACAGAAAACCATCCTGCCAGATGATCAGATCACGGATAAAGTCAAGCTTCATTACAAACTGACCTGGTGTTCAGCAGCAGCAGCCCAAAATCTGGGTCCTTGAAGGATTGCTGACTGGGTCCAGTGTTGATGCCAGTTGGCTGGAATATGCCACTGGAGTAACATTCCCAATTAATAACCCAATTTCATAATGAAACAGATTTTTAGATACATAAATATTAAAAGCAAGATTCTAAATTAAGTCCTAAACAATTAGCAATCACTGGACTTTCACTATTGAGATTATATAATTTCAGTTTTGTACCCTGAAGATTGCTGCATTTTTCACCAGTTGAAACATTCAGATGCTTTTCATGGTTGCAGTAATCTAAACATGGGTTGCTGCAATACAACACTTTTGTCTCAATAAAAAGGAACAACTAGAGGAGACAGTTATCCAGGAAGATATGTTTAACAACAACTTCAAAAAATAAAATTCGGAAGGGAAGAAGAGAACAACTCACTATCCTTCCTGGATATCCTTATTGATTAGAGGAAATAATGGCAAATTAGAAATGCAAGTTTGCTGAAAAACACCCACACTAATCAAGTGCTCCACTACCAAATTAACCACTCCATTTCTCTCAAGAGCAGCTGTGTTAGAACATTATTCAAATAAGCACAAATGCACTGCAACAATCCAGAAGACCAGAAAAAGAAAACAGACTGCCTATACAACATCTTCCATTACCCACACAACTTTATCAAAAAGTGCCTAACCACTTAGCCCACTATAACACAACCAATGCAAGTTATGAAAAGGCTAACACCCCTCAAACATCTCAGAAACAGTCAACAGACTATTGCAAGTGCAACCATGTGGCATAATCATAGCACAAACCAACCAAAGCCCACTAAAACATCTTAAGTAAACCAAAAGAAGATTCAAAAGCTAAAGAACAAAACATGTAAATATGTAAAGAACTATAACAGCCACTATGACAGACAAGCAGAAGATTAGAAGAGTGCATCCATGAACATAAACTAGCAGTCAGAAGTCACAATGAAAAGCACGATTTCAACTAGGAGACTGCAAGCGTCAAGACCAAGCTAAATCCAAAAATGTTAGAGAATTTCTGGAAACCTGGCACTCTGACAAATCAGCCATCAACAAGTACAGATGTTGAAACAACATCTACATACCATTCAAAAGCTGAAAAGAAAACAAAAAGACCAGAACATATCTTCATTAGTAATACCTAGATAACTGAGGATTAACACCAAGATTAACACCAGATAAAGAAACAGGAAACAATATCCTAATCAATGAATGATTGCCACAGACAATCAATCAAGCAGTAAACAGCCTGATCAAGGTACTACAGGTAGTCCTCGACTTACTGTACAACCAGTCACTTAGTGACCATTCAAAGTTACAATGGATCTCCCAAAAGATACTTATGATGTGGTTCTGAAGTTCTGACAGCACGGCTGCCCACTATAGTTACATAACTGCATTTCAGGCATTCGGCAACTGGTCCACATTTACAGCCATTTGCAATAGCTGCGATCACATGATTATGATTTATTATGTTTTTGCTGCATTACTTTTGTTTTTTGGCAGGAGCACCATATAATGATAGTGATAGCATTTAGACTTGTACATCACTTCACAGTGCTTTATAGCCCTCTCTAAGCAGTTTACAGAATTAGTATATTGCCGTCAACAATCTGAACCCTCATTTTACTGACAATAGTACATTTCTAACCACTGTGGCCCCATGGTTCTGGCCATGAAGAATAGCTTCACTTAACAAACACGGATTCACTTAAGTGATTCACTTAACGACTGCTGCAAAAAAAGTTGTCAAACCAGGTCACTCATGTGATGGCTCACTGTATACTATCATAACTTATTACCATAATATCCAAGAAGAAAACAACATGCCATCGACATTGACAGAGTGTGTTACTATATAAACAGAGCAAATTCTATTCCTTTCTAGCACAGAAGAGGTTTCTTAGTCTAGTAACAAAATGTCTGCAAGGAAACAACCAAGCTCAGAGAACAGCAAGCACTTATTATTCTCCCTATTTTCAAGCTCAGGCAGCATTCATAAGTACTGAATTACTAGCATTTTTAAAGCCCTACTCCAGAGTTCTGAGAGACCATTTGCAGTAGTTTCATGCAGAAATGGAACAGCAGAGAGGACATGATACAATCCTGTGGAACTGTCAGATATGCTAAGGTGGCTTAGCATAGGCTAAGTAGACAGTATGGTACAGCTAGTGAAAACATTTTATTGCACACTTGAATTAAGCCTCTTAAATATTTGATTACTGTCTGCTAAAATGAGGCTGAAATTCCATATAACCACTGCAGGTAAAAGCCACTATTCACTATTCTCTTCAACTTCCATGGTTTAATGAATACATGGTTTTGCATTTTTTACACTCATTATGACATAGCATATGGTCAACTGGGAAACTAATTTCTGTGTCTCTCATAGATTCCCTTTCTCACAAGTGGGACGTTACCTGAATGACTGCATACCTTTCTTTACTGTTCTCAGTGCCATTGCTTTGTTGTCAGTGTTGATGATGATTTCATTGGGGGATTAGTGTATTTTTAATACATACTGTAGTTGCCGATTTAGGCTGCTGTGCACACACCTCCTCTTCCTCCTCCAATTGTAGGACAGTGCCCTCCATGACTGTTTGGCTTTGGGCTGCTAGGGAGAGTAGACCTTGACTTCTGAGATACATCTATTTTTCTAATTCTTAATCAGGCATTGTATATGCTTCATTTTTGTGGGGTTAATGCTCTTTTGTAAGAACACTAAACCTGTTTTGAACCTGTTTAAACATGGCTTTTGGGAAAGGTTCCAGATCCATATTTAAAAAACAGAATTGGTGCTCCAGTTGAGAAATGGAAATCAGAGTTAGATTGCTGCTGGTTCTTCGCAAATAATGTTTGCTGATTATGTGGACAAAAGAGTTTTGCAATGACCGTATTATTTACTGCTTTTAGGAGAATGCCACCATCATTTTGCAAACCCCATTAGCAACTTCTAGGGTGCTGCTGGACATAGCTGTTCACTCATATGACTAGCATTCTGTTGAAGAATATAATGCTTTGGAATATTTAATAGCTTAAATAAACAAGTGTCTTGCCCTGTACCCCTTTCCGTCTGACAAATGTAGCCAAAAGCACTAGTATGAAAAGCTGCTGGTCATGGCCATTCACTGCCAATACTGACATCTATGTAGAGCCTTAATGATGCCTCCGTCCCACTTTACCCTTCCCCTAGGTGATAGGTTGCATATACACAAAGAATGCAAAGTGAAATGGAAGAGATGTGGAAAAAATCCTGCTTGCTTCAGCCTATGCCTGTCCACTCTCTAGGACAGGGATTCCCAACCCCCGGTCCATGGACCATCACCGATCTGCAGCATGCCAGCAACCAGGTTGCGCAAACAAGCAAAGCCCCATCCCAGGATGCAGGCAGGATGTGAAACCACTCCCCCTCCGGTCCGCAAAAAATCCTTTCTCCACAGAACTGGTCCTAAAAAGTTGGGGACTGCTACACTAGGCAACTTTTTAATTGGACTGTATTTTGGACATAGATATAGCTCTCTTTAGAGGAGCACAAGACACATGTTAAATAAAGAGATCAAATACTTTTAAGAACACTAAATCCCATATTCAGAAATAACCAGAAGTCAAAGGCAGACTGAGAAGCAGAACTGTCTTTTGTGCAACTTAAAAGACTGTTCCAGGTAACAGCCTGCAATTGCCCAAAGCTGTCCCACTCTGTGTGTGTGTGTGTGTGTGTGTGTGTATTTATTTATTTATTTGTTTTATAACATTAAAATCTTTCTCAATACAATCTTAGTAAAAATACAAATTATAACAAAAATATGAGGAAGAAGGAAGCAGTAAGCAGAATGTAAGTGGAGAGAAATGGGATCTGCTATTGCTCCATCAAACCACCCCACTGTAATAATCCCCCATTAGGGCAAGGATTGGGGCCACCGCAGAGAAGGCTCTTCTCCTGTTAGCTGGAATTCCCTGACCAGTGGGATCTGCAGCATGCCTCTTCTGCTGGCATAGGGGGAGGGGAACAGTCCCATTGGGGTGAAACGGTTCCTCACTGCAGCCTGCACTAGTTTTAGCTTCTGAATACTCCTCATGGGTAGTCCCATGTAGAACTTATTAAGGGAAGCAATTGGTGTTTCTTCTTCCCACTGGCAGATGACACTGGATGGGAATGCAGAAAAATGCAGTCAATACAACTTACCAATCGCTTGTGTAAATTGTCATACATTAAAGCTGTTAGAAACAGCTTCAATAGTTAGCCTTGCAATTAAGAGAGAAAAGAGTCCATCTGTTGGGGCAAAAGACTCTATGCTTTTCTGCTAATTGAAGGAATGGGAGATTACACATTAACATGGCCATGAGGAACAGGGAGTGAAACAACAAGTAATCCACGTTTATTGCAGTGCAAATATTTATTTACATTCTGATGTGGAAGATCTTTCTTTCATCTGAATATGTGCTTTCATATTGAACAATAAGTCTAATGACATGAGAGATTTGTACTTGGTGTGATTATTAGTAGAGAATCTATAGCTTCCTTCTCCCAATGTACCAGTTTTCAAATAGGTGGACCATTACCAGGAGAAGAACTTCTTGGCTTAAAACCCCCAGTTTTTTGCTATATTATCTGGTTATCTCTGATGGATTTTAATCCTAATATATTTTAATAGGAGGAAATTGATGTTATAGTTGACATGCATAGGTAGCCAAATGGGTACTTATATCTTGCAAAACCCCTTCAAGGATGGCTGCCTTGTCATGGCGAAGGGGCTTCATAGCTCAGTGAAGCTATGAGCTATGCCGTGCAGGGCCACCCAAGACGGACAGGTCATAGCACAGAGCTCTGACAAAAGGTGATCCACTGGAGAAGGAAATGGCAACCCACTCCAGTATCTTTGCCATGAAAACTCCATG
>JANHJO010009858.1:86317-100347 GCA_032468235.1 Pseudoxyrhopus heterurus
GGAAAACCGACACACATACAGCTACTAACAGTGTCAGCCCCGACTATACCCGGGCAATGCCGGGTCATCAGCTAGTATGATCTAAAAGGGAACTCAGTAGCCAAAAGCAAATGGTGTGTTACCTAATTCAGGTTTAAAGTATACTAGTCTATGTTTAGATTCCCTCTCCTACCTGTTTGTGCTCTCTGATGACTTAGTTTAGATTGTGAAAATTATGAATGGAAAACAGCTTATAGAAAGGGATTTCCCTATCCCTGTGGTTTCTGTTGTACTAAAAACTATTCTCAGTGTGATAAGGGCTGTGATAGAAAGGGAAAGAAGCCTAACATCAACAGAGGGTAGTTCAGTTTTGAGGAGTTCAGTTGTCTTTGGTTATTTTTGAGATATTTTTTATGAAGGACTCTTCAGAAGCAGACTATGCAAAGCAGATAATTATGTGCTTCGGGTGGTGAAGGGGAGATGGAAAAAACTTAATGTAGCTGTTCTCGGGGTCTCCATTGCTTTATAGAACATTTTAATCTGTTTTGGGCTTATCTAACAAAATGCTTATTCCTTTCTAAAAAATTTTGTAGACAAGTGGACAAGTGTAGGTTTCTTCTTAAATCCATCAAAGCCCATGTAATCTATTATTTTACTGCTATATTGAATGAATAAATCATATGCTGTTGGAGTAGGTGTATAATACAATATTTTACTTGGACACCACCCAGAGTCTCTCTATGAGGGAGATAGTTTTTGAATGATTGAATGAATGAAAGACAATACTAGAAGAAAGACTATTTACTACAAGTCATTGGAGCTATTGTTAATTAATAATTTACAGCAGATTTACCTTACCATGGCAAATATGTGACCCTCAATTTCCAGAATTCCCCATCTGACATGGGTCTTACTGAGAATTCTGAAAGTGAAATTCACAGATATGAAAGTGAAACAATAAGTTTATATCAACAAAAGCTATTTATTTAAAAGACTTGGGTTTTAATTATTTAGAAATTTAAAGCAAATTGTCATGACACAAGAATGAATCTAGAATGTTGTTCCTAATCTTCATAGATTTAGAACAATAGATTAAGAGGAAGTGGAAACAAAATTTGCAAGTGCCATAGTAGCCCAATAAACCTCCCTGTGTACTGTAAAAGTAGATACAATTTATAGTTTCCATATTTAATTGTGCCTTTGGTTAATTTATAATCATGTAACTCTTCTTTAACCAAGAGTTTACAAAAAATGTTTTAGGATACATTTCTTGATATTGATACAGAAGACGAGCACAACATGTTTATACCACAAAAGAGATCTTATGAAAGATCTGTAGTTCACTCTTCTCTGAAGGGCTGAGATGAGAAACCTGCCTAGAATGTATTTTTCCTTGCGTGTTCATTGTTTCTTTTGGTTTTATTGTTGTTTATAGCAATATGGGATTGAGAGCGGTAATAATCCCTTACCATTTCCTACAGTATAAAGAACTGAGAATGTTTCATCAGGTTTGAAGATCCTATTCACTTTTGAGGCTCAAAAGAACAAATGTTATAAAATGTCAAGCAGTCACTGCTTTTTCTTTTTTTTTTTGAGATTGGTGTTCTACTGAAATTGTATTCTACTGAGTGCTGTTACCATTATAGTTTGTTAATGCCTTCTATTTCTGTGCAATGATGAAAAAGCAATATCAGCCTGCCATTTGAAGTACTCTATTTAATAACAGTATGGGTAGGATTTTTTAAAGTGTTTACTGTTAGAATGGATTCCCACATTCAGAAATTACTCAAGTCAAATGTTAATTTTGCAATGGTTGATGTAAACAAATAAGTAACTAAATGTAATCAAAGGTCCCTAAAATCTGGATACCACAGTAAAATATGGTATCCAGATTTTAGGGGCCTTTGATTGTTGGCCAGAGGTCACATTGAAAAAGTGATTAGGAAAAGAAAAAGAAGTAATTTTATTTTAACCGAAATTCAACTTAATAAAACTTAAGTTATATTTATTAAATTGAGTCAGTATAATTTCTCTTCATATTTAATTATTTTCTCTTCTTAGTCTAAAATTATAACTCAAGATCTGTCTTTGTAAGGGCCTTTATGCACTAAGAACTAAGGCTTATCTTCTAGGTCACGGGTGTCAAAGTCACTGCGTCACATTGCTGTCAGGTGATGTTTCGTTTTTGCGATGTTTTCCCATTTGTGGAGCTGGGGTGGGCGTGACCTGCACATGACTAATTCAGCATGCGGGCTGCAGTTTGATACCCCTGTTTTAGGTTATCCATGAGGTTCACGTGGTGATTTGAAGCTAGTAACTCTCTTTCATACCAATATACCACTCAGAATTGATATTGTGAGAAACATCTCACATGTTCCCTTAAGGTCTGAGAAAAAGGTGGGAAATAAATTCAATAAATAAATAGTATGTCATTCTCTCCCTCCCTCCAGCCCCCCACTGGGCCATCAAGCTGTAAAGGTTGTGGACGGCTGCAATAGAGCACATACTGTATTAAGCCTCTCACTCTACATACTCAAGGTTGTGAACATATGCCACACAACTTTCAGAATCAAGTGATTATAAACATTATATAATAACAAATACTGTATCAAATATTTGGTTACAGAGGTGTAATTAGTAAAATGAAAAATTAGGCCAAGCCATCTTATGAGATGCTACAGTTGATGAAAGGCCCTTCATAACATGGAAGCTTCCTCAGCATGGACAAATATAATAATCTACAATAAAATATATTATCATGTTTGTTCATTTCTAGAGGATGCAGTCTATTCTAATGCATATCAATCCGATGCAGTATTTCCTAAGTTATGGGAATATTCAAAACTTCATAAATTTTGTGGGAAGTTATGGATATAAGGCAACAGAATGATAATGTGTAGTAGTTTGGGCCATGCTTGGTAACTTCTTATTTGCCAATTTTTTATTTTTATTTTTTTTGCTTTAATTTCTCTGCATGACTGATATGCAAGCTTGTCCTCACCTCATATTTGATGCTATTTATGTAAATAAGAATTAATATTTAATATTATGTTTCATATGTATCAATAATAAATTAAACTATATGTGGCAGTATAGTGATTGGGGACAACAAGGAAAGTCTGTTAAATATGACTTATCTTGTGAGTCATTGTCAGAAAGTGATCTGTCCTTGGGACATCAGTATATAATGATCTGTGTTCATGCTTCCAGAACACACTAACTAGCTCATTAATTTAAATGCAAAGTTATTCCCTGCTATTGGGGAAACATAGCAGTCCTGCTTTACACAAAACACTGAGCCTTAAGGTAACCAAAGACATTGCAGCTCAGCATATTGTGTCACTTCTGCCATATTTTTTAAAGTACATGGGAAGATGACCTTTTAAGTGATCTGACTTTAAAAATGTTCTTTAGTTTAGCTGTCTTTGAAAACCCTAATCTGGTACTAAGAATTTCAGACTAAAATGTAAGATAGCACTTTTAGCATTTAAACTCAGTGTTATTTGTGTGAAAAGCTTGAAAAACTGAGTTTAAGGCAATAAGAAACTGGCAGAGTCACATGTATGTTATATGGTTGTGTTCCAACAACATACTTGATTCAATTAGCTAACCAACCTAATGAACTTTCCTTAATAAAAATCACACTAATTATGTCAACAATTCAGTTTGGAATTTACTTAAACTCTTGCAGCAAGGGAATGTATTAGCTCCTTCTCCATTGGCCAAGCAGGAAATGGTATCTGAAAAGAGGGTGACAGGAAGAGAAATAAAGTAAAGGTCCCAAGTCCAAAAACAGCAGCAATGAAAGCACTGATCCAAAGACCAACAGTCTTCTACTTGTTCACCAGCCCTCCCATCAAGCAGCTCCTACTGTGCTACGTAGCTATCAAGACTAATTCAGTTAAACAGAAAATGTCCAATTCCAATAAATTGCCTGGTTAAGGGGTGCCCTAGTTGAATGATTGAGAGTGAGTTATATAACTTTGGCAAGAATGGAGGTTATCCATTATTATCACAGGGACAAAAGATTAGAGTATGGGATTTATTCCCATAGTAATGAAATATGATGAGCAGGGAAGTAGACCCTAAGAGAAAATACATTCTGGTGTTGATGGAGCACCCCTGTGTGCTTGGAAGGGAAGAATTCATAGTCATTTTTTTTGTTCTAGAAAAAAGACTTTTAAGAAAAGATACTGTTGTAGCTTGCATTTTTTTAAAAAAATTATTTTGACTGCATCATCAAATCATGTTCAAACTATAGCTCACAGCTAAGTAATATAAAAATCAGTAGTCTGAGAGCACATTTTCTAACTAAGAAATTTTATTAAAAGGTATAAGATTCTATGAGACATTTAATAAAATTGTTAGTCAGAAAAAGTGCTACCATAAATTAACATGGATCTCCTTCTCCAAGGTAAGTGTTATAACATTATTAAAGAAGAACGATTAAACAATCACTGCAAAATTCATTTTTCTATCTTTTTCCATAGACATACTTTCTTCCTCTCTATTAGTGCTACTGCATTGATTGGTTGGTTATGAACACTGTAGGTCATGTAGTTTCTTCTATAGAAGAACATAGTATTTTTTTTTTTTTTTGGAAACTGCATGACTCATTTTACTCAGCTAATGTAAGAAAGCAGTTTTAAAGTAGAACCAGTAATTCTTTCATTTTTCTTGCCATCCTTCCATTTGGAACTGAGAAATTAAATTAGTATGAATCATGATCATTGTGGGGAATCGCAATCTGGCAAGATCTTTTTGTTTATCTTAATGACTCTTGTCCTTTATGGGACTTAAAATATCCTATTACTATTTTCTGTCTGTCCCGAGATTTCATTGTTACTTCAGAAGCCTTCATTTCTTTTCATTTATTTGAACAGTTGAATTGCAAATGACAGAAACAGATGGAATAAATACAAAGGAAAAGTGGGGGAAATGTAGAAACAGTTTGGACGTGAACCATGAAGGTAAACTTAACAATTATTATAACTGTCACTGAACTGAACAAACAAGCCCAGCACTTCAGCGTCAGAATATAATGCCACTTCTCTTGCTTTTGGCATTCTGTTAGCAACTTGGAAGCTATTTTAGAAGCATATTGTTATTAACCAATATATAAAGAAAAACACTGAGGACTTGAATTATTCAATTAAATGTTTAAAGAGATTTTTTTGTTTTTGTTCATGTTTGAATGTTGCAATGCATAATTTTATGTCTGCCTGCTCAACTGTGGTTAGTGCTCCCACCCACAAAAAGGGTACTTAACTGCAAGTGCTGCAAACCATGTTACATGGATTTATGCATCATGTGAAACCATAATTTACAAGATGCAATGGCAAAGCCAAACAAACATTCTTACTAAGCACAGTGTTTAATCCCAGGTTTATGGGATGGTGAAGTGTAAAATATGAATTTAAAGAATGTCCATATTGAAAAAAAATGTACTTATTAAAGTATCAGTGTCTATGAATGTAACATTATTGGAACACTTTTGTACTTTACTTCCTTAATTTAACAAAGGGTCATAATTGGACACAAAAGTATTATCACACCTTTTCTTTTGATCTGTAAACCCTCCTATGAGTGACTTGAAAAAGCATTTTAAAATGTTTTTATTAACTGGCAAAACCAGGATGTTTTGTTTTAAACTCAACACAGAGTTGCAGTCACCTGAGTGGCTGCAATACGGCATTAGTCCTAGAACAATCTAGATCAGGGGTGTCAAATTAGCAGCCCATAGGCTGGATGTGTCATGCACAGGTCACACCCACCCCAGCTCCACAAAGAGAAAAAAAGTCACGAAACGTCATGTGATGGCAATGTGATGCTGCAAGTTTGACACCCGTGATCTAGATTGATCCTACTCTAGGATACAACTGCACTGAATTTCTCAGTCACTCACAATATTGCCTCTAGAACACGGGTGTCAAACTTGCGGCATCTCATTGCTGTCACGTGACGTTTCCCCCCTTCCTGCTGGATGGGTGTGGCCTGCGTGTGATGCATCTGGCCTGCAGGCTGCCAGTTTGACACCCATGCTCTAGAACTACCCCAACATCCAAGTTCTCAAGCAGATGTCCTCTTTTTTTAAAGCTTTTAAGAGAGGACATTCATTAGTTATCATACTTTCATGTGCTCTTCTAGCAAGGCTAATTGTGGAATTCTGGGAGTTGTGAAGTCCACAGATCTGAAAGTTGTCAAGGTTGAGAAACACTGATCTATAGAATGAAGATAGTGGCTGGGATGCTGCTTAGATTTAATGCTTGGAGCTGATTTCGAATAGAGCAACATGGAAGTACAATAATTAATGAATAAATGCCCATTCTTAAAGCTAAAAACAAAGAGAACATCTGTTTGATAACTTGGATGCTGTGGCAGTTCTGCAGGCAATATGAGTGACTGAGTGATTCATTGCAGTTGTGCCCTTGAATAGGAATGACTTGGAATAGGAAGTGGTGGTTTAAGATGTTATTGTGAGGAATATGCAGGCCAATTCTGAGGGGAAATCAGGGCATTTGCTTGTGACAATGTTGGTTATGTATTATTTGCGTTTGTTGTCTAGGGTCTAAGGCAGTGGTGGTTAACCTTTTTGGTACTGAGTGCCAAAATGGGAGCGTGCGCATGTGCGTGTGCATGCTAGAAACTGGAAGAGCAGCTCCCAGCTTGCACATGTGCGCTGGCCACCTGGTCTTCCGGCTTCTAACGTGCATGCATGCGCCGGCCAGCTGGTCTTTGCATGTGGATGCGTGATAGAAGCCAGGAGATCAGGTGGCTGGCCAATTTCTAATGGGCATGCCTGCGCTGGCCAGCTGGTCTTCGTGCACGCATGCATGTTAAAAACCAGAAGACCAGGTGGCCAGCGTGCATGCATGTGCCGGGAGCTGCTCTTTCGGTTTCTGGCACTCCCATGCACATGAAGACCAACTGGCTGGTGCGTATGCACACGCTGGAACTCGAAAGAGGCCAGAGAGATGGCTCTGTATGCCACACCCAGTATGCGTGGCATAGGTTCGCCATCACGGGTCTAAGGTGTTTGTGAAAAATAATTTAGAAGTAAGCAGTTTCGATTATTTTAGGTTCAAAGATGGGTTTTGGGCATTTTGTTCTTCTGAGAGAAACTCTGGTTTCTTGTGAAGTTACTTATTGTTTACTGTCATGTAAACTCTACCTTGCAATGATTATCTTAACAAATGAATATCATTATTATTTACCTACTCTTCAGTTTTATTTAGCGAGGCCTTTCAAAAGGTTGTTTTACTACCTATTGCTCTGCTGCTATTTTTAGCTAGCCACCTTAAATGCTGTAAGATTAATGGATCATAGGATACAAATAGAAATAGTAATATAATAATAATAATAATGATGATAATCAAATGTATGCATAACTGGCCATTGTATGCCAATGATAATGTTTTCTAAAATTCCAACTTTTTTTCTAGAGATCTCCAGAGGTTAGAGGTTTGAAAGTTCAACTATTCTTGTAATTGATAATGCTTCTATCATGCCTATTAGACATTAACAAATAAATAATAACTTTAAAATATTGTTAGCCTTGACTATTTAAGTCTTAATGTCTGAAAACTAGAAGAGGAAAAGGACAGATAACAACTGTTTAGTTGCTACATTTTTTTTGTTACAGCAGCTCTAAATTAGCAAAGTTGGTATTGCTGCAAAAGAAGAAATGCTGATTAGAGAAAGATTTCCTAATGTTTATGAGATTCAAGAATCTTTATAACCTAAAAAAGACATTTGCAGTAATGTTAATACCAGATTTAACTACTTTAAATTAAACTTAATGCTGATACAGCTCTAAAGTGTTGTGATCCAATTTTGTCAGAGTTGAACATAGCTTTAAAGTATTTGGTGTGAAAAATTGAAAAGCAAATGTCTAATGCTTTTTTATAATTGCAAATTATCATGAAAAACAGAAATAACATTTGATTATGTCATTGTCATTGCTTTTCCTACCTCCCTGAAGAATTACCTTTAGTTTTTATTTTAAGGCTCTCAAGTTTACCTGGAGTCCAGAAATCTTATTTGGCTTTATTAGCCAAAACTAACTTATGTCAGCCAACAAAAATGTAATAAATGTGCCTCCTGATCCCCAGTAACTTTCAATTTTCGCCCAACAATCAGGAGTCTTTTCTTCCCTGGGTTTAGTACTATACCCGCAAAGCCATTGTGGTAGGACTACAACCACAAAGGCTTTGTTTTCAAAGCTAAATTTCAAAAAGCAAGAGAGAATAATTCAGTTCTCTTGAATAAATCCACTGAGTGCTGTTGCTAGTGTTTCCAATCTTCAGCAAAACAAAAGAAATGACTTCAAAAATTACAAAACTATAGTGAGCTGGCATTAGTTTTTCCTCTCTTATACACAGGGATGGTTCTCAAATGACATTTGACCTTTAAACTTATGGCTTAGCCCAAGTTTACATTTTAAATTGCACATGGATATATCTATAAAGACATTAGAGAAAACATCTTTTTTCTGTACTGGTGTTCAAGAGGCAGGTTAAGCCAAGCTTAAGGTATGGCACATACAGTATTGTGATTGGTTATAACTGTTGGCTTCTCCTCTCTAAGACTACACTAGCCAACCAATATCTCTAAGTAGTTGAGAACCTAGCATAAAATCTTAGACACACTCATATTGGCAGCAACTCCAGAATTCAAGGAGCAGTTATTTGCTAGCCATACCAATCAGGGAGAACAGCAGAAAAAGCTAACCAGACATGTTCTGCATCCTTTGAAGTGTCTTGTGAACACCTGCACAGGAAGGAATGCTTCAATGTTTGCACCTTGTTTTTAAATATTTTCATGTAATTTAACATTCAAAACCCTGTGGCCTTTGCTGTTCTTATTTGCAATAAATCAAAATGCTAATCCATAAAAGTGGACAATGAAATATATTTTTATCATGAGTATGACAGCACTAACAATAACATAGATATATTGTACTTTAATATTTATACCCCAGATATCGATTGTATGGTTTTAGTGTTTTAATGCTTACTTTTTTATATTCTTAATTGTTATGGCCTTCCAGAATCATATATTTGAGATGCTATATAAACTGAAGTAATAAATCAATAACCCCAATCTTTACTTTATGTTGTAATTGATCTTGCTTGCATGGTTTCAATCAACCCACTGTAATCTTTCTTTTAGTCCAAACTTTCTAACTCCTCTTCATGAACAGCTGATTTATTTATTATATGACATCAAATCATTTTTGACTCCTAGAAACCAACCACAGAGATAGATTTCATGACAGTCTGTCACTAAAATTGACTTTGAGGTCTTCTGGCAATGTCCCTTCAGCACTGTAACTCCGTGTATCCACCTTGCTTCTGATTGTTCTCTTCCACCTTTCCCAGTATTAGAACCTTTTCCAAAGAGCTAGATATTTGCATAATGTGTCTGAAGTAAGCAAATGAAATAAGCCTAATCACTTGTACCTATAGCAATAATGATTTTGTTAGTGATCCATTTGTTTTTGTCCACAATACTTTCAGGAGTCCTCTCTGACATCAACGTTCAAAAGCGCCAATCCTCTTTCTATCATATTGCAAAAGACCAACGTTTAGTTCCCTAATGTGTTACAGGAAATACAATGGCAGAAACAATCCAGATCTTTGTAAGTGTAGACATCACAATACCTGAGAATATTTTTTCCTAAGGCCTTTATGGCAGCTCTACCAAGTGCTAGTTTGCAGGATATTTTTGACTGCTTGTTCTTTTACGGTAAATGGTTAACCTTAAAAGGCAGATGTTATTCACTACTTTGATATCTTCAATTCTCAGTCTGTTTGTTGTACCTCCTATCATTAATTTGGTCTTTTTTATATTTAATTTTAGTCCTATTTTTACTGTGCTTCTTGATTTTATTAATAGACCTTGCGTGTGTGTTTAATTATTGGAATAGTTTCAGTATAGTGTAGGTTATTGATGTTTTTTCATCCAGTTTTGAAACCACATTCATTTTCTTCCTGTGTAGTTTCCCTTAAGAGGTATTCAGCATATAAACTGAATAAAGAAGGGAAGAATATAAAGGTTTCTCACTCTTGTACCAACCTGGGGTCAGTCTATTTTGCCAAGGTTTGTCTGTTGTTTGGCTTTTTGACCTGTGTGTGGGTTTCTCATGAGGACAATGACATGTTCTTGGGTTCCCACTTTTCTAAGCACATTCCATAGTTTGATGTGACTAACACAGTCATAGACCTTTTTATAATCAATGAAGTGCATAACAGCTGGATGCAATATAATACCAATGAATTGATTTTTGTGGCTAGAAGGCCATCATCTGGTTTTGACAAGGAAAGAAATCTGCATGGGAGATATGCAGAATATTTAGGAATGGCAAACATAGGAGTAAAAATAACAGACAATTGGCAATTGTCTGCAAACATGTGTTTGGCAGCTCTTGTCAGCTTACAGTCTTATTATTCACAGATTTCTCAATATAATCCGTTTTCTTCTTTGCTAATGGTTGAATGCTGCTAAACATCTTTGAAGTGATTGTTCTTCTGCCATAGCTGTGGTGAATTAGGCTCATGCTGGCAGATTAGTCCTGCTATTATTGGCTGTTAACAATTATTTTATATAGGTGAAAAATATTTCTTTTATGTTTAATTTAGAAACAGAGTAATCATATTTTCTGACATGGTTTATAATGTAGGGTAGAAACAGATTAATGAGGCTAGACACTAGAGATACCCAGCTGAAGATGTTATCCATGGACAAACATGCATTGCACAACCAAATATGTGGAAGACATGTTAGGCATCTATAATCTTAAAACCAGTGTCTCCACTCAGATTTTAGAGGATTTTATTATTCAAGTTATTGGGGCCTTGCTTTGCATGAAAAATAGCTAATTTTTCTACTGATTGCAAGCAAGAAGAAAATGCTCCTTGGTCAGTGAATAGATATGATTCACATATATATGATATACAACTATAAAATCCACGATTTTATCTTGGAGGAAGACACAGATGTGGCAAATTTTACTGACACCTGACTTGGCCTAGAGAAGAAGTTACCCTCTCAGAAATTAGTCCAGGTTTCCTGCTTTGTACCAAACAAGAGTCCATAATGGGGAAGAGAGGTGGCTATTGTCATCCATGAATTGTTATAGGTTTTACTCCACACAAAATCGGATGTGAGGCATTCTGACTGAAGTTGGGCTTAAGGGAGGAATTCATGGCAACCATGGACCTGTCCCAAGTCTTTGATTTATTCAACTTATACTACAGGCCACACATATTTGGTTTTTTTTCTTAAGAACATTGAGATGTGATCTGGTAATGGAGTATCTTAATATTTGTCCATTGCCATGGACAGATTCCTTTCTGGTTTTCTTTCAACCCACTGGTGTCATGCCTTCCTGCAGAGAGACAGGGCCTGTTTGATCAGCTCTATGCAATTGATGGATCAAATAGGATTCCAGAGAGAGCTTGGAATTTTCCCAGAGGTTCTGGTGGGCAGTTTGGTTGAGGCCCTAATATTTGCCTGGGATGGGTAAATGGCAGAAGCCTGGGATCATATTCTTCTTGTGCAGATACTCTCTGCATGCTGATCCTGAGGTGCTCTTTGCTTGCCAATTAGGGATAACCTTAATAAGGATGGCAAAGCATCAATATTTCTTCAACCTTATTGCATCCACTGATGGCCCTCCAATGGCTCTGTTTAGGGCACCTAATCCCTATTGGATTTCTCAAAAGCAAAAATGGATAATTATTTATGTGCTATTTATGGGATACAAAAGGCAGAAAAAATTGGCTGTTTTTTAGTAAATAAATTCATTTAAAGCCAGCCTAATGCTATACACACATCTAATTTTGCAAATATAATTGTTTGGGGATGTTCTAAATAATCGGATGGTAATAATAATAGATATTGTAGTGGAAATATCACCTTGCTACACTGGATGTCATATTCATTCTGCTGCATAAAAGGCCTGTGTAAAAATCTAACTTATACGAATGAATGCATATTTTTAATTAATGATTCCCCAATTTTATTATTTTTAAGAATCAGTGCATCAAGAAAGACTATTCAAACTGAAACTGTTTTTGTTCCACACAGAGCCAGAAGAGAAATGGTGTCATCTGAAAGGAAATCTGATCTTTCTAATGAAAAGTAAGACAAAGGTAATTTATGTGACTCACCTGTTCATGTCTGTGCTTTTCTTCTGAATTCACCCACTTCTTTTTATCTTTTTATCACTTGGTTAGTTCTTCTTAATAGAAGATTCAACACTGTCCCAAAAGCTTTCCACTTGTCTTTATAGATGTTTTATAAAATGTGAGAGAATCTTCAACAGTATGTCTGGTCATTTTGAACAGTTCGTTTCAGTAAAAATAAAATAAACAATCCCACAGCTATTTCCATAAAATAGCTATAAAATCACAATCAAATATAATAATTATTTTTAAGCACATGCAGTTGGACTACTACAGAGAGAAAGATATCCTGATAAGGCTGACCCTAAGCTTTGCTTCAAAGGAAGAATTCAAAGTGTTTCTTTTTGGATAGAGAGCACTGAATAGGCAGATTCAGTCTGAAGGTCTTTGGCATGGTCCCAAGAACATGCCAGGGAGCCAAGGCATGTAGGACTTTACAGGTTAAAACCAGCATTCAGTTCTGTTTAGAAACATATTGATAAAAACACTATCCATTAAACTTTTGTTACCCAGACAGAGTGGCTTCATCAGCCGTCAAGTAGATTGCTTTGCGTATGCTTGATATACTGACTGCCCTTGAAAAACATAAAAAAAAAATTCATTGAAAAATAAAACTTTGAAATTATGAGGGCATGAGTCACTTTCAGTTTAATCATAGAAAGGCTGCAACTGATACATTAATTGAAGCTGGACAAACACTCCCTTTGTCTGCTGGTGAAAAAGTTGTGAATCCAAAACCCACGTGTGATCTCATTCAGAATCCCATGAATGGGAACCTGATAGCATTTTGAATGCATGATAATATCAGTGGCCCATCTTATTTGCTATGTTACCATGAATACAGGTCCTCAACAAAATTATCAATTACCAAGTATCACTTGGTAAGTTCTCCAGGTCATTCAGGAATAATTCCTTAGACTCCATAATTCTGTAAGAGCAGAGTATACCAGAGTTAGTATTCACTTGTGCAGGATTGGCTAGCCATAGTTAACTCAAATTGAGTATATTCTGAACTATCCTTTTATAAATGCTTTTCAGATACAGCCAGTGATTTGAAACATTATAAGAAGTATTTTTCATCAAAATCCCTATTCCTCAAGCCCAATTCCTATTGTCTTCAAAGAAAAGACCACTAAATCTGTAAAAACTTGTATAAAATCTAAATGGGTGGACTTACCAGAAGGAGCATACATTGTTTTTATCTTAGATGCTGGGCTGCTGTCCATTGTTCTGATCTTGAATCCTGAAGTTTTTAGCAGAATTCCTATAATGCCTATTCAGAATCCTGAACCACCATATCCCAGATATATTGCTATTAGCTCTTCTACTTTGAGTCTTTTTGCCTGAGCCTTTACTATTTAGAATGCTGGAAATAAGCAGTCTGTATAGAAGACAAATTTCTTAATTATATTTATAATAATTTTATATATTTCTATTTTTTATTATATTGCAAACTTCCCAGAACCACTCCAAAACAGCAAGATGGACAGTATATAAATTTAATCAAGAAATGAAATAAATAAAAATAAAACCTGGAACTATTTTCATGGTATTGGGATTCCATTCTGTCTTTTGTTTAATTTCAAAATGGTTCACTGTGTTTTGTTAAGTGACATTAACTGATGTTTTACATGCAAAAGCAATAGCAATACTAATTCTGATTTTACTAAGAAATTATGATCTCCTAAGACCATTATAATATGAATAAACATGCATTTGGAAGTGCTTTTTAAAGGCTTTACTTAACAATAGGCTTGTGATTAATAGGCTATAGTTATTTAAAAAAATAGGCACTGTTGTCTGTTGCAGTATATGTTTCTTAGTTTTTAGCCAAATGATGCAATAATTGGAACTGATCTCATC
>JANHJO010009858.1:118726-131194 GCA_032468235.1 Pseudoxyrhopus heterurus
TAGATTAATGTACAGTATAGTATTTATTGTAAATAAATTTGTATATTATATTACATACAAGTTTTTGGAGTCACATCCTTCTTCAGCGGTCTTTTCAAAGTCCATCAGCCTCTGAGTTCCTTGATTTTTTCTGACAGAAACTATCTGTCCTCAAAGAAGGCATGTCCAGCACACTAATCCAGGATACAGAATAATACAGAAATAACCAGCCATGGCCGTCTTTCCTCTGAAGTAAAGGCAGGTCCTTCTCATGGCCCCCTGTGCAAATTAACACATCCATGCCATAGCGTATAGTTTCATGGATGCAGCCACTTGGTTTGGATCCAAAGAATGTCATCCCGTCACAAGGGAAGGCATTTATCTTTGATTTTGAAGGCAACGGGGTCAGTGTTACTATATACCTAGTTCCTTCAATTGTTCAACATATGCTTTAGCCTCCAGATCCTTTATAATCTTTGATGCTCTTCTTTACACTCTTTGTAGGGTCTCAACATCTTTTTTCTTTTATCATGGTGACCAGAACTGGATGCAGTATTCCAAGTGTGGTATCACCAGTTCAATATAAAACAGTATAATCATTCACATGGGAATCACATGAAAAACCCTAGTAGGGCCACAGATCTGGAAATACTTGGAAGACTTTGAAAGTTAGATACGATTGTTGATTTATGTGTTTGATTTTATGGCTAGCTCAATTCTTCCATTTCTCTATGTCAAATGGATAAAATAAAATTTATGTATCCATCATTATTACTACAGTCATCACATTGCTCTGATTGACAAAGACCTTTTAGGAGATCTTTCCAGACCTAGGTTTGAACAAAAGGTCATTGGAACCTTACTAACCTTGTGTAATATTTGCATTTATTTTATTTACAGACTAGAGAAGCATGACAACTCAAATTTACGCACTGCAGGAGGCAGCCAAAGTTCACGGTTCCATCATCAGCACTTTAAGCTCAAACCTTGTAACATTTAATCAGCATTTGGAAGGTCTTTCTCTGGGTCTGAATCAAAACTGCCCAACATTAGCTTTTATATTTGGAACATTCTGTATCAGGAACCTGACACGGCCAAGAATGTTGCCTATAATGGATTGAAAAATCTGGCGAGACTGACATCATGTACTTCTACATGATCTTATAGATCTTTCTACCCCAAAGAGCACAATCTCCTACAGGGCTTTTTTGTAAATGCCTTCAACTAGATGAGTTAACATAGTCTCTCCTGATTTAGAACCCTGATAAGACCACTTCTTGATCACATGAAGGCTTGCTACAGATATTTAATCTTATGTTTTTAGAGGTTCTCTACAAGCCTTTCTATATAAGTGATTGAGGAACCCTGGCTCCTTCTCACCTCTCCTGTTCCTTTGGACGAAATGCAAGGGGTCCCCTGGGAAAAGAAACAAACAAAAGAAAACTGGTGTGCTCGCTCTCTTCTTGGCATCGTTCCAGGCAAAGCTTGAACTGGCGTAAAAGTTAGAAATCCAACTCTCTTTTTTCCTAGTGTCACTTGTCACATACAGCTGACCTTCAAAAACATAAGTGCCTGGGGAGACCTGGCCAGCAGGTTTGACTAGTTTTCAGCCGTCATCCGAGACCATTCATCTTGTCTAATCCTCAGTCTTACAAGAGTACATTTCAAGACACAGCTCTTACCCGAGCAAGGCCGGGTAATCAGCTAGTATTCTATAATTCTGTGTAGCTTTCCCACAAGAAATTGGTAGGTGGGTTTCAGGAAGAAAATTTTCTTCCAGAATTGCAATTTTCCAAAATAGCAATATTCCAGAAGAATATTCCTACTATCAGTTGTTATCAGCTGACTCTTAGATTCTTCTCACACCAGTCAAAACAAAACTAGAGTAAGTCTTGACAGATGGCTAAATCCCCCAGAATCATCTATCAAAGCTCACCTTCTCCTGATCCTTGGTGAGAGCCTTGGTGGCACAGCAGCTAGAATGCTAGTACCTGCAATTAGCTGCCAGCTGCCTGCAATTTAGCAAGTTCAAATCCCACCAGGCTCAAGGTTGACTCAGCCTTCCATCCTTCCGAGGTAGGTAAAATGAGAACCCAGATTGTTGGGGGCAATATGCTGACATTGTAAACCACTTAGAGAGGGTTGCAAGCCTCTAAGCGGTATATAAATAGAGTGCTATTGCTATTGCTATCCTTTTACAATCAAAAGTAACAAAGAGTGATTGGTAGATGTTTTCTTACCAGCTGAAGAAGCTTTTCTTACTCATAAATGTTCCCTCCAGCATTTTTCATTTTTATTTATCATTTCTGTTGTTAAGTGAATCATGCAGTCATTAAGTGAATCCAGCTTCCTCCATTGACTTTGCTTGAGGAAGCCAGCTGGAAAGGTCACAAATGGCAATTATGTGATTTCCAGGACACTGCGATCATCATAAATCTATGACAGTTACCTGAATTTGGATCATGTGAGTACACAACACTGGCAACAGTTGTAAATGCAAGGACTGGTCATAAGTCACTTTTTCCAGTGGTGTCATAATTTTAAATGGTGACTAAATGAATGAGTTGTAAGTTGAAGACTACTTGTATTATTTTAAACTAACCGATAACCTGGCATTGCCTGGGTATTTATTTATCCCAATCCTGTATTAGACAGCAAAATCCTGTAGTCAGGACTCACTCTGTTGTACTGTCTGTGAAGCTCTAGATGTAGTAGCTCTATGTCTCTTATTCTTTAGTCGGATCTCACGCTGTTGTACTGTCTGTGAAGCTTTAGATGTAGTAGCTCTATGTCTCTTATTCTTTAGTCGGATCTCACGCTGTTGTACTGTCTGTGAAGCTCTAGATGTAGTAGCTCTATGTCTCTTATTTTTTAGTCGGGCCTCACGCTGCTCTCTCGTGCAGTGTCGCAAGTCAGAGGGAGCCCCCTTGGGGAGTACTGTGAAGCCATTACCATGGCATCTCCACTATTTTTAAGGCACACTCCCCCGAGGGGTGTTAGGGGTGTCTTACCCCCACAGTATTTGTTTCCAGAGGGTAAGTCATCTGTGTACCAAGTTTGGTTGAAATTGCTCGAGGCGTTCCAGAGTTTTGCTGGAACATACACACATACATGGCTACTCCACACAAGGCACACCACCACACGAGGGGTGTTAGGGATGTCTTACCCTCACAGTGTTTGTTCCTGGAGTGTAAGTTATCTGTGTACCAAGTTTGGTTGAAATTTGTCAAGCCGTTGAAGAGTGTATATGGAACATACATGCATACATACATATGCTGCAAGCAGGGTATGCTGCAGCCTACAATTCCCAGCGTTCTTTGCCCGATTTGCATGCCTTGCCTCTATTGGTTGGAGAGCCTCCAATTTGCATACGTTGTTTGTATTGGCCGTTGGTGCTTTGGTGACTGCAGAGGCTTCTGCACATGCACAGTACAGGTTTTTTTGCTGTGTTGGTGGGGGTGAACCTTTTGCATCCCTTTTTCGGAGGCAAAGACTCCCCAAAGGCGTTCGTGACCCCCGCAGTGCTGATCTCGCAACGCCAAGGTATGTATGTACCAAATTTGGGGGAGATTGGTGCAGGGGTGTGGATGTGTATAGAGCACATACAAACCCACATTTCTGTTTTATAGCTATAAGAAGATAATTTTCCACATTTATGTTATTTTCAATCTAGCTTATGCTACTCTTTTTTTTCTAAAAGTTGGTTGTTATTTGTAATTACGATTTTATGTACTGCATACATTAAAGAAGGTACCTGAAACCAATTTGTGATGTATCTTATGGACTCACTCCCATGCATCTGTGAATTAGTGTGCCTAATGACATCTTGTCAGCCCTTTGAGATAGTCCAGAAAGAAGCATTAACGACAAGTATTAATATTACTTTTATTGTAAAGTTACAATAACAAAATCTTACAATTAGGTATGTCGCAGAAAGAAATAACTTTCCCCTGATGCCATAAACTGTTTTTGCTCACGCATGAAATGATTGCACCTTTATTGTCACATTCAGACAGCTTTATACTTCAAATGTTAAGAGCAGCCCTTGTCCACTAAAAACCTACTTTGTTGTTATTGAGCTGTTATTGAATATTTTCTGGTAAGTGGTACTTTCAAGGGGCATCAAGAATAGAATAACATAGTACCATGGTCTAATAGTAAAATGTAGTCTATCTGCATAAATGTGTTTCTATTTTAAAACTTTATTAAATAATGCAAAAGAGAAAGATTCAATTGTTAATTAATCCTATTGTTTTCCTAAAATCGATGATGAAATTATATGGAAAAGCAAACTCACAATGGATATTTGGAGAATGAAAGTTAGAGATAGGTATAGAAATTTGAGGAAGAATGAACCCAGTATATTATGAACAAAAGCAACTAGAAAGGCAGTTATTGAAAAATTAATGGTAAGTCAAGGTTGTCTGTGGCTTAGGTAGCTATATATTCCCTTTTGACAATAAAATGCTGTTATACTCCCCCCCCCCATGGGATTATTTATAATTTAAATCTGTTCCATCCAGATGTTCAAATTTTTGTGCTTGGCTTTTTGAGAATTTAAAACTCTTGATAATTTAATATATAATGCCAACTAAATGTTACAAAATTTCAAACCCATGTAATTGTAAAGGTTAAAATCCATTAAAAAGGTATGCAAATACAAAAAAACATGGGGGAAATTCTTATATTTGAGATCAGTATAGGTAGTTCTCAATTTACAACCACAATTAAGCTCAAAATTTCCACTGCTAAGCAAGGCAGTTGTTGAGTTTTGTCCCATTGTACAATCTTTTGTGCCCCAATTGTTCAACGAATCTCTACAGTTGTTAAGTGACTCACACAGTCGTTAATTCAGCTCCCCTGCCATTGATTTTGCTTGTGAGAAGCTGGCTCAGGTATGATACTGATATTACAGCTTACACTGGCAAATGTATTTAGTATGTGTATTATAAAAGTATTTGTTCTTTATAGTTTGAATAGTGGCATATATGTACATATACATAAGTTATCAGATTGTGTATTTGTTTCAGCTGCCCCAAAAAAATAGGAAAAAATAGGAAAGCTGTGCTTTTGCAAATTTTATCACACATCTGATTGTTTAGCTTCCTTTCTCCTGCAGCATTGATATACCCTGACAATAACATACTTCAGTTGATGTTTTTGTCTCATAAATGCACCAACTGTTGGGAGGGTTTTTTAGTTAACTATATCTCAGAAAATTAATAGATACCATGCAATGGTTATTGCGAATGGTCTTTTGCAACAAACAGTGTTTGAACATTTATTTTAATTTGTATATTTTGCTTTCTCCATTAGCCTCCTATTGGCATCATAAATAGTTCTGGCAATTGCTCAGTTGGCTATATTGTGAAAAGCGTAAAATAACTTTTTGAGTTTGACCCTGGGTCTACAGTGGAAAAATACTTGGGGAAATTTCAAGAAATAATTTTAAAAAGTAACATTCAAACTTTTAAAATTTATATTCTGATTTTGGACTAGGTATGAGAGCCTGAAGCTGTACTCCATGAAATCTGTTGGATTGCTCAACATATACTTAGCAGTTCGTTTGATATGTAAATTATACAGTAAGATCTCTTCAGATTCACAGGAGGAAGGGAATGCATTCCAGAGGAGCAAAAGACAGTGAAGCTTAGATAGTTTGTGTGAGAGTCTTAGAGTATGTTTAATGGTGCAAGTAGTCTTATTTAGTTTGTCAAGGTTTCTATCAACAGGTGAGGCACAATAAAGGAAACCGCTTAGCAGAACTTCAGGGTGTCTTTCTTGAGTTTTGGAGCCTGACATCTATGATGGTATGAAAAACTTTGCCTCTGTAATTTCTCTTTACCACAACTTGGCAGGTGTTACTGCCTGCCTACTATAATGCCAGGTAATTTCAAGCAGGCCATTGGCATACTCCATATTGTCCTTCTCTTGATTAGTTTCACCTGTAGACAACAAAATAGCCACCAATAACTCTTCTGATATTTTTGGGTTTGTTTGTTTGATAACTTAGCATTAATATTCTTTTGGGACATTATAGGCTGAGCCATTGATGGCCATTACTGACTTGAGCAAGACGTGAGCAAGGACAGTGCCAGTTGGCTTAGCACATGGAAGGGTGGTGAACCTTTGAACCTTTCATGAAAGCACCCACAAGGTTAGGAAGAAATGCAGTCCTCACTAGGTATTCAGAAAAAATTGGCAAAAGAGAAGAGATAGCTAGTAGGTACTTGGCTTCAGCCTTTGTTGATTGTATTAAGCTATAGTAACCTACTCAGTGCAAGGAGGAGTGAAAAAGAGAGAACTTCAAGAGATTAGGAGATTCATAAGTATCCAACACAAATTCCTACCCAAAGCCCAAATACCCTATATACTCAAGTATAAGCTCCATCAATTTAGGCTCAAAAACGGGCCGATTTGGGCCCGGAAATCGGCCCGTTTTCAGGCCTAAATCGGCCCATTTTTGGGCCTAAATTGATGCCTGTGCAGGCGCACTGCACTGGCATCAATTTAAGCCCAAAAACCAGCTGATTTAGGCCCAAAAATGGCCCGTTTTCGGACCAAAATCGGCTGAGGGCTGAAAAACTCGGCTTATACTCGAGTATATATGGTAAGTTAAATTCTTCTGGAAAGCTTTGTAATTCCTTTTAATTTTCCATAACCAGAAGTTGATAATATTGATGAGGGAAAGATGGGTATTCTTTTCCCAAGTTCAGACATTAAATGGGCAAAGAAGCACTGATCCCTCCAGTTCTACAGTAGAATTCCTTATATCTCTGAAAATCAAAGCTTTCTTTTGCTCTTTTTATGGAAACTTGAGGGAAGGGAAGGAGGAAGTGTTCCAGTGAAGGTTTCAAGTGTTACAATGCCCAGACAGCTTGACTTTCATGGACAAGGTTAGGGTTAGCAGAAGTCTGACAGAAATATATACAACTTGAAATGTATAGCTTTAATAAAAACAAATAATGAATACTTGTTTCTTAAATGAATCTCAAAAATCCATTTGATTAATTCTATTCAGACTACAAAATAATTTTTTAAAGTTAATAGTGTGGAAAAATCTCCTGCTGAAATTCTAAATATGAAACTTGGTTTTTATATGATCAGAAGTAAGCAACTCAAAATAAAATGCAGTTGTTACAAAAACAAAGCAAAAAACAGGAATAGATGGAAAGTGTATTTCCTATCCAAAGAGATTTCTTTCTGGCCCTTAAAGAAATAACAGAAAAAAATTTGAACATTGATTGTTACACATTGAGCTTGCATTTTATACACCGCAGTTGGTGGAATTGTTTTGTAATGATTTTATAGTTTTGTAACAGTAAATCTACTTATCTGAACTTTTATCTCCTGGGAAATAAGCTTTTGCAGTTCTTTGTCTTGCCAAGAGAGGCCTGACAAAATGTACCAAATAGAGCAGGGGTGTCAAACTGGATTTCTTCAAGGGCCGGATCAGCATTGTAGTTCTCTTCTGTGGACCGGTGGGGGAGAAAGGGGGTGATGGGGGCTTGGGACTGATGGCTTCATTTTTGTCCTCCTTGGCCTCCTGCAGCATTCTGCCGGCTGAAAACGGGCCGCATGGCCTGTTTTCGGGCTGGTTTTTTGCTGTTTTCGCCCCGTTTTTCAGCCTATTTTGAACCTGTTTTTGGCCCATTTTCAGCCTGTTTTGGACCCATTTTTCAGCCCGGTTTCACTAGCAGAGTGCTGCAGGAGGCCATGGAGGGTGAAAATGAGGCATGGGGGAGGGACCCCTGCATGCGGCCCATTTTAGCTGCCAGAGGCATCGCGGGCCAGTCCCTTGATATTTCCAGGCCGGCCCCGCAGGCCGGATTTAAGCACCCTTGCGGGCCAGATCCGGCCCACACACCCCTGAAATAGAGGTTTCATGCTGCCATCTACATCTAGGATTGGTTATGAAACATCAGCTTGATTATTTATGTTTTGTTGACAGGTGGGAAAGATGTGCAAAATTGTTGCTAGAAACATCTTGATGATAATTTTCAAAAAGATGTAAGGTAAAAGTTGGACTAATGAAACTTTGTCAAATGTTTTCTGAACACAGAATTTCAGCTTGGAGATCCAGATCATTATCTTAAAACTGCACCAAGGACTGACTGCCTGTGAATCTTGGGCTGTGGCACCCAGGCAAATTCTGAAGAACTGTGAATTCAAATTTGTCAGGTTGAGAGATTGATCATGGATATCAAGGAAGAGAGAGCACCAGAGGAAGAACAGCAGTTTATTCCATCTGCACAAGCAGATAGTTATGCGGAGTCTAAACTCACAAGTAAGTAAATTCAGTACGTAAGTTATCTGCTGTATCATGATCCTGTGAATCATGTTAGAAAAACTCATTCTAAATGTGTAGGTACTTACTTTCATAAAATATCATAGATAAAAATATATTTCCATTTTACAAATTGGCAACAGGATTGGGAGAATTGTTAACTCCAAATCTCATACCTCAGTGTGCTGAACCCTGTTGATTATTGTACTTCTGAATCATTAGATATTTAGCTTAATGTGCTCATCATTGCTCTATTACTATGAAACTGCTTCAAAAAGCTTACAACAGTTAATGATGTAGTAACAGCTGCATTTGCTGTTCTAAATGAAGTAGCAAAAGTCTTGATATCCTAAATTAAGCATACTAAATTGAGCATATTGGCTTTGACAGCAGTCTTCCACAGACTAAAAAACAATTTATTGGAATTTATGACATTTAGACAACCAAATTTCATTTTAAAATTCTTCATAATTTAAGTTGTAATCTTATTTTGCCTTGCAATATTTATCTTTTAGATTTATGTGCCACCCATCCCACTGTAGCAGTGACTCTGAGTGGCTTACAAAATAATAAAAAGATAATACAAAACAATTAAATTAAAATTACAAAAGACTAGTTAAAGAGTAAAAACCAAGAGGACAGGCAACGTGGGGTGAGAATCCTCTCTCTATCTGTCAGCCACCCCAGCATAGAGCACCCCTTGCAGGGCTCCATCCCAGCTGGCAGAACCAGGTTTTAAACCTCTTCCTAAAGGCCAGGACAGTGGGGGCCAACCTCATATTTGGTTGTAGAATATTCCACAGGGAGCGGCCATAGCTCTTCTCCTGAACCATGCCAGCCAAAATTCTTCAGACAGGATCTGAAGTAGGCTTCTTCTGCAAGAGCAAGTGGAATAGGCAATTAAAGAATATAAAGTATTTTAACATCTTTATAGCATTCAATATGTAGTAGTATAATCTGCTGAAGAGAAAATAAGTTTTGATTTTCTTTATAATGGGGAAGGAATAAACATGTAATCTGAATAGTGAATGGTGTGAATAAATAATGGTGATAAAATGTGTTTCTTAGGTGTAAATAATTCCAGTTAGTGAAATAGTGATAGATTAAAAAAATGGAGAAGGGCAATTCTTGTGTGACAGTTTAAAATGCTGCTGATGAAATTCTTTCCTTAATGCTATAACTAATGTAATACAAAATATATATTCTCATGTATGAATATTTTTATAAGGTAATATAATAATATAATGTAATATAATATATGCTTTCACCAATAGGTCTCAAGAAGTTTGTTAATGAACCAAAGTTTGAATTCAGTCTTGGTAAGACAAAGTGTTCAATCTATGTTAATATTTCTAAAATATCTTTTTATTATAGAAAGTCTGAAAATGAAGTGATATTTCTGAAATAATTTGTAATGCATCTTGAATTATTTTTATGAGATCTTAGATATAGTTTCTGTCCACAAGGTGTGTATTTTTTTTTATCAGTAGAAGATGAAGTGACACTCTTTTTTATTATAGTTTTCTTCTCTATAAAGAGAAATAATGTAGTATTAACCTTCTTTCCTGCCTGCCGTTCTTTCTTTACATTGAAGATCAGGTAGAAGAAATAAATCACCACAGTAGGTGGGACATTTTAATTTATTTTTCCCATTTGAGTGGCTTCTAAGAGGAGGCAATTATCAATGACAAAGCTCCCCAACAGCAGAAAATGCTTTCACAGAAAATTTGTGTTGTACTCTAAATATATTAGATGTTTTTTTCTTCAACTTTTTCTATTAATAAGCCTTGCCCTGATTTTGACAAATGCCTTTGTTTTTCTGCTGAATAATAATATCCTGAACTAGTTAGAGAAAGAGCTCCCAAAGAAATAGGCCTTCTTTATAAACATATATAAAAATATTTATCAGATAGAAATATGAAATTATTTTCCCCAAAATAATCCTTGTGTGTGGCAGAGGATCTTAAAGTTACTGGAAAGAACAGAAGATGCTTAAATGCTGATAGCCAATGTGGTAAAATGGTTATTATGTTATGATCCATGTTCAAATTCTCAGTCAGTCATGGAAGCTGTCTGGTAGGGTCAGGACAGTTATTATCTGTCATTCAACAGAATTATTCTTTGGAGAAATAAGTCTTGTACTTCACTTACATATAGGCACTTACCAAATAAAAATAATAAATACTAGAACAAAGACCAAGCAGATATGTAAAGGGTTGTACTTGTCTGTTGCAAAGGATAATCCCTTTGAAGATTAGCTTTTGCTTAAACAAAGTGTTTGCCTTTTTCAAACACTTAAATAGGGCTTTCTGTTTTATTCATTTTCCCATGAAATGAATAAAATACAATCTTGTTTTTCTAATTCTCGTTCCCAAAGCTATCTTTCCTATCACCTTCAAATTTTTCCTATTGTTTTGCTTTTTTTCTGATGGAAGAAAAGGGGTGTGTGTACCTAGGAGTATTTGTGAGACTTTGTATTTGAGTGGAGTTTATTCATGAGACAAAGAATGGTTGGTGTATAAAGATAGGACATCAATTAATTTTATAAAAGAGGCACTTAATTTTACAGGTAATAGTAATTGTCACTATTAAGGTTAAGAATTGAATTAACCTTTTTTACTTCTGGGTTTTTGTTGTTGGGGTTTTATTTTTGGGTTGTTTTTTTGGGGTGGGTAGGGTTGATCCTGCCCCTACCTTTTTTCCCCCTGGTAGATATATATACCACATGGTTATATATATCAGTCACATGAAACATTGGTAAAGTTGGGTGAAGTATAAGGTTTGTTCCAACCGGAATTCACAGCATTGGATAACAAGCTCATGTTGTTAAACTATGTATGAAGTTAAAAAAAATTATAGATAGCTGAACTTGTACATTTATTTAAAAGCTGAGTGGATTCTGCTGAGATTTAACCATTTTAACAAACACAGTCTTAAATAATCCTTTTACAGTAATAATATATTGTTTTATTATAATCATTTGAGTTTCCCCCCAAAAAAACCTGTGCATTTCTGACTAAAAGTATAGACAACAAGGAAGAAGAAACTATGTATTTTGAGGGTAAGAAGTATGAAGAAGTTTTAAATTTAAGTGTGTTTATACATTCAGTTATTTAAGATCAAGTGGTTTTCTGAACACTCTGTTGTGTTCCGTTATTTGTCAATTTTATTATGCTTTGGGTTTTTTTTGCAAAACCAAATTCTGGGAAAAGGAGAATAAAGTGGAACAGTTATTCCCCATTACAATCCTGTCCAGGCCACCTAAAATTTCATTTAGCTTCAGAAGTTTTATCCTAAGTAAAAAACAAAGAGTGCAATAAAAATAAAATGATTTGAATATTGTTGAATCCAAAAACAATAGAGACATATTGGGTTTCCTGCATAATATTTGTTATGATTAACATAAGAAGAAATATATGCAACTTCCATACAAAATATTGTATCTAGCATAACAAGTTTCTCAGCCAGAACATCTTTTGAAATACAATATATAATTATTATGCAGAAATAAAAACCAACATTGTGGTCTGACTATAAAATTGTGGTCACTAGTCTAGTATGAGCAAATCAAATTTTTCTTAATCTTTAAAAGAGTGAAGCAGACATGTTATACAAGATGGCTGAAGAAAATAAGCCTTTTCTGAATGTAACATTAAAGATTTGCCTATGATATTGATTGCAGAATATGATTATTTTGCAATTTTTTTCAATCTTATAAAATGCTTTTTATCTGACGTTCCAGGTTATTTAATTAAGAAGCTTTGAGCTATCTTTATTATACTTCAAGCAGAAGGAAAATTACTGAAACTTCAGAGAATGGGTCAAAATATAAGCATTTAAAAAAAACCTGAACCATTTTGAATATAATATTTATTCAGATTTAGAAAAACCACATCTTAGTATTAGGTTCCTGGAAAGTTTGTTTATTCATAGATTTGTGCTTCAGGAAAAGCTTCTTGAATGTTTCTAATGGATCTTTGCATGGTTTTCTTCACCTCATATTAAAACTATGGTAGTTCTGATTATCGGCGTTTGAGAGGTGTTAGAAAAACATATACCGTATATACTCGAGTATAAACCGGGGTCCTAATTCTACCCAGCAAACCTCGGTAAAATTATTGACCTGAGTATAAGCCGATCAGCGCTTATACTCGAGTCGGCTTATACTAATCAGCTGATTTTCGGGCCTAAATTGATGCCTG
>JANHJO010009858.1:131294-144163 GCA_032468235.1 Pseudoxyrhopus heterurus
CCAGGAAACCTGGGTAAAATTATTGACCCGAGTATAAGTCGATCAGCGCTTATACTCGAGTCGGCTTATACTAATCAACTGATTTTCAGGCCTAAATTGATGCCCGCGTAGTGCGGCTGCGCAGGCATCAATTTAGGCCCGAAAACGGGCCGATTTTCGGGGCCCAAAATCGGCCCATTTTAAGCCTCAAATCAGCTGATTTTCGGGGCTAAATTGATGCCCGCACAGCCTTTTTGAGGGCTGAAAAACTAGGCTTATACTCGAGTATATACAGTAAAAGTTTGATTACAGACATGTTAATGTATATTCATATATCTTGTACAGTAAGGCACTTTGTTCTTTATGGTCACAATACGTATTACATTTTATATCTGCCTTTCCCAAGTAAGTTATTTTCAGGTGTGTTGAACTACTAGTGCATTGTCTCCAGAGGCTGTTTTATATTGGCATATTTTATAAGCAAATTGAAGTAAACATGACACTATCTAGTTTAACCTGGCTCCTTTCTGCTTTCTCTACTTCTTGTAATGTTTGTCAAGAATAAAGAAAGATTAATCTTAGAAAATTTAGCAGAGTGCATATTGAGATGTATTTACCTATATTTCGTGGGAGAGAAAGCAAAACACTTAATTGTACTCAACTACATTCAAATTCACTTCTAAAAATTAGGTTGCCAGATGCATCCATTCCTGAACAATCTTCTTGATGGCTTCTGAGTTGTTTTTATATAAAGTACTGATAACTGACTAAAACACATAACTGAGTGGAACAGGTTTGAGAAGCTGGGTTTTAGTTTTCGGAGCAAATCATTTCGGCACATGTTGAATCCTTTCATATTCTACAGTTAGCCAATATTTGTAACAGAAACACTGGACAATTTTATTTTTTGTATTTGCATGCAAGTACAGATAATCTTCAACTTAGAACAGTTCATTTAGTGACCTTTCGAAGTTACAATAGCTCTGAAAAAGGTGACTTGTAAAAAGGCTTAAAGTGCGGCAAAATTCACTTAACAAATGTTTCATTTAGCAACATAAATTTTGGGCTCAACTGGGGTTGTAAGTCGAAGATTACCTGTATTTGCCCTCCATACAGCTAGTATACAGCTATTAAATCTACAAACATACAGTTAGTTATAAAATATCTTTATAATAGTCATAAGTTGAACAGGTAGCTTTGCTGCGTGACTTATGCAATATTATGGACTGTTTCTGAATTTCCTCCCATTTTCATAATTAATTTGCAATATTGAAAATGTAAAAAATACATTTTTGTTCTGTGGGCTGATAAAATTAGCTAAACTTGTGCCTCAGATCCCACGCCAAACCATATTATTCTACTTCTTTTAAAAATATTTATTTTACACTTCTTCCAAACTGTTATAATTCTGGCACAACTGTTTTTGATTTAGTTTATGCCTCCCACGTTTTACATTTTATGACAGTGCATAAACTAAATGTGTACAAACTTACATGACTTCAATAATGGATGAGTGGATGAACTGCTCCTCCTCCTAGTTAGAAAAAAATGCTGCATATTCTAACACAATCACCTGGAGTAGTTAACTGTTGCAAATTTAAGTTTTGCATCCTGAAACGTTTGTCTGTGTTTTGAGAACTATTATATTTTGTATTTTTGACTCTGTTGGCAATCAAAACCAGTCTTTCCTATCTAGAAGTACTGCATTTGGAAATCTCTGTAACTATTCTGCTCTTGACCATAATTGAATCCAAGACGGTACACAGCTGCTACCTAGCTAAATCTGAGTTATGTCCTTATGCTATGCAGGGAACAAAAGACCCACTGTTTTTGACTGGTGTGACGTTCCCCCCAGATTACCCTATCTACGAGGAGACTAAAATAAAGCTAACAGTCTATGATGTCAAGGATAAATCTCAAGACACAGTAGGTATCTTACTACTTCTTTTGCTAAGATCTTTTAATCGGTTCTCTTTATTGATTCCATTCCTTTATTGTTGCATTTTTGAAGTTATTATAGGTTAGCTCAGAAAGAGTTAATACTTTGTAGAACACATCCGCCTAACAGTGGATGATCAGCATATGGAATGGATCAAGTTGAAATGTCTAGAAAGAAAGAAAGAAACCCTAGAAATCTGTTTCTGATCATTGAATGTTAAGCAACATTGAAAGATCAATCTTGAAGAGAAGAGAGGTGATATAACTGCAGTATTCCTATATTGAAGTTCACATTCTTGCAGCCCATCAGTAATGCTTTAAAATATACTATGAATATATTCATGAATATATTATGAAAAACAATTTAAAGCACAAGATTTAAAGTATTTATATAGAATTTATATAGAATTGCTTGAAACTCTGTATTCAAAACAATTGTATTGTAGTTAATTTTAGGATTTCTTTCCCCATGCCAAAGATTTGAAACAATAAGCAATACTTAATTTTAGCATATTTCTGTTGAATTATAATTTATTGTTTGTTTTATATTCCAATGTATTTTTAAAAAAGAATAAAAACAAGAATTGATGAAGATTCTATATACAGTATTACATAAACTTTAAGTACTTATTTTAATTAAAATTCTTTATGTTCAGTATGATTTTGTTGCTTTTGTTTGTTTTTACTATTAAACCACCTTTGGAAGATTATGGACCTTAAAGACAGCTAAAAAATAGATTTTAAAAATAATATTTTTAAGATATAAAATATTAATGACATAACTCCATATATAGTATCAATAGGATAAACCTATACATTTTAATTCATGGTAATTCAAAAGGATTTGTATTTATTTTCTCATTCTTATCAATAATCAGTTTTGTAAATGATTAATATCAGTATATATTGGGTTAAGAAGGAATTATGGTTCAATAAGCTATTTTCTGTAGGGTTTTATATTTCCATTTGGAAAGATTGCTTTGGATCTGGTAACATTTTTCTGTTGTCATTCCAGCCACAATACCTTAATTTGGAAAAATAAAACTAGATTTATATAAATGATACTTGAGGAATAGAATAGAAAATCAATGAAATGCAGTTGACTTGTACCGTAGAAGATTAATCTGGGAAGTTTTAGAATAGACACATTTAACTTGTTTTTCTCTCAGCAGGAAAATACATCATAGAGACTTCAGCTTTGATGTGAAATTTTAGTGATTCCTTTTCTATGGTTATCACTTTGTTACTTTCTGGTTTTTCTGTTGATACTTGAGGGTGTCAGTGTTCCAAGTAATAAATCCATTGCAAGCAAGACTCTGATGGCTTCAGTCAGCTTCAGGGTTGACAGGGGGTATGTTTGTATTATTGTTCATTTTCCATAGCTTAAAGAGAAGGAATTGAACCAAAAAAATATTTTTTTCCAAGTCCTTCCCTAAAGTATAGTAAGGTATACTTTATTTTAGAATTGAATTAAATATTTTAAAAATCTGATTTGTGAAATGGTTTATGAATATCTACTTCATTTTCTATAAGTATAATAGTTAGAGCAGAATAATGTGGTAGAAAACCCATAAAAGCATCTTGGAAAATAATATGTAAGGGAGACTGGGACATGCACTTCCAGTGACTTGAACCCCAGCATCCCTATGGCAATGAAGGGGAATAACGTTTGCATGGACATATTGCAGTACTTCAAGTTCTGTAACTATTTAACATAATGAAATTACAACTTTATTGTCAGTTAGTTAGCCAATATTTCTGTCCCCCACATCATTTGAAATATTTTGGAATACCTGCAGGGAATTATAAATGCCATATCAAGAAGGAAGAGGAAATATTATGCAATTGATGTGTGTACCTAGGCCACGAAATAACCTGTGAAATTGTTTTTCTTAATTTCAAACTCCCAGATGCTCTCAAATTTGCAATTACTTAGATACCAACTATATTTTATCATATGGACAGTCAAAATATTAACCCATACTTGATCTAATAAGCTGTGTGATTTTCAGTTATACTAGTTATACTTGTATAACTAGTTTTCATTTTTACAATTTTATGTGTTTTATATTGCCATTGTTCAATGGCTGTTTAACACAAGAAGATATTCTTGTTTAATTAAGATACTTTATGTCTTGCCCCAGGCTACACACACACACACACACAAGCGGGGTTTATTCCACACCATCAAGCCCCTTTGGCATTCCTCAGGTCCCACTGCCAGTGCAGTTCTTCCAGAATCTGCTCCCAGCAAAGTCAATAGAGTCAAAGCCCAACGAAGTCAGTAACTAATCCAAGGCACAAGGGTTCAAAGGGATGATGGCACTGTGAGGACAATGCAAGTCCATAGGTCCAAAGCACAGATTCAAAGCACAGATGCAAGGCACAAGGAAGTCAATAGGTCCAAGGAAATCAAGAGCACACACAAACAACAGATTGTGAACAGTTGTTTCTAACAACCCTCAGGCTTCAAACACCAAACTAAACAGGTCCTGACCAGTGCATCTCATTAGGAAGGGTGAGGCTGCTTCCTCACGAGTAGCCTCACTGACTTCCATTATGCCGCTCTCTGCTCCCTTATGATATAGGATCCAGTCAAGGAGGCCACTCTTCTTTATCACTGACTGGCTGCACCTGTGTCTTTTCTCTGGCCATGTGGCCAGCTGGTTGTCCATGCTTAACTAGCTGCAGTTGTGTCTATCCTACCTGTGCAACCAGCCGTTCATCCAGTCGCTTACTTGCACATTTCCTCGACACTCCTGACACAGCTTTGCCTTCACCGTCCGAACCCACCACTGAGCCTTCCATGTCTCCTGGGTCCCTGTCAGATGTCCCCAGAGCAGGCTCTTCCTCATTGTTCGAACTGGCACCTGAGGGAGCCATTACACTTTATTAAAATAGGTAACATTGTATGGGCAATTAAGAAGCAAGGTTTGTTTAGTTTCTGTTAATAATAGTTTATATACTTAAGCTTGGTTCATTTGGTCATTTGATTTGGCTCATTGGTTTCCTACCTTAGTTCAGGTGAGACACTTCTATCTTCCCTTTTAAATTATTCTTTTTTACTTTTTCAGCTGGTGTTTTATAATTGAGAGGTATAAATGGGTCAAATAATGATAGGTGTATAATTATCAATTAAACTGACAAGCTATAATTTATTGTATCCATATTTTGTCCAATATAGTCTGGTGGAAGGTAACGGTTCTCAACTTATGGTATTTTAAAAAATAATAATGTGGCATTGGATCTAAATGATGCTAGAATCTCTTGAGATTTAGAACTTTTATCTTTAAAAATCTTGGATTTGACTTCCACACAAGACTCTTCTGCAATGTCCATATAGATCACATAGGTTTCTAGACTATTGTTCATGGCTTTAGAGCATTTGTTGTGAAATAAGAAACAAACTCTTTTCTAATAGATTAACTACTTGGCTTATCAAGAGATGGTTTATAAATGGCTTACTAAGCAGTAAGCTTCAAAATAAATGAAACTCGTATTTACAAAATATAAGTAGAGGGTTGATCATGTGCCCATGCCATGTAGATTCAATTTTTTAAAATTAGAATGTTTCTGCTGTTCTAGTAATGATTTCCATCATCTCATTCTACAATTCAAGAGGAAGCATTCAGTTATCTATATTGTCTCACTAGATTAATGTGTCTTACTAGAAACTCTGTGCCTTTTCTGCACAGTATTTGTCTTTTTTTTCCTGGTACAGTATGGATCAAATATTTTTGCAACAGAGGATCTGTAAAAAGCTTCTTTGTGCAATGTACATCAAAGAAAACTACATGGTAATAGACTTTGTTATGCTCATTCCATTTGCTATGAAAAGTGCCTCATAGGGCACAGTTGTAGTAGACAACAGCCAGTAGTTATATGAAGTAGCAATTTTCTATTGCATTTCAATTTGTACTATTACAAAGAAAGACACATAAACTCAAATGACAAGTGTTAATATTTTCCAGTACATTTGTTGCATTCAATTTGGTCAAAGGATTACTGTGATGATATACTGTAGATATGTATGTTATTTAAAAGCATGTATGACATATAAATTGCACCTGTAGAAAATTGCTCAGACATTGACAAAGAGGGTTTTTGGATAGGCCCCATATATTTTTATTGCTATCATCTATTCTTTTTAAAAAACCAACTACATCCTTGATCTGTTCTAGAACCTGATGCCGAAATAATATAGGAAAAGTTTCTTATTGTATCTACTGAACAGCATATATATGTACCATGTTTGTATGACAACCTTGTTAGAACAGAGACTTTCTGAAGCAAACATTCATACTCTAAATATAGGCCACAAACAGGTAATACCTGAAAAAAATGTTGGTGACTATGCTCTTTTCTTTTTCCCTCCTTTGTTAATTTTCTTTTCTGGTGTTCCATACTAATGTTTTTCATTTGGCTAAAATGATGGATGGGTGAATGAGGGAGATTATTTCCAATTATTGTATTCATTCAACTGACAAAAATGCACACATGCTATTATATTTATTAACTTCAGTTTTATTTATCAAATTATGTTGTTTGTCTATGGAGAAAAAATATGCACCAATAAGTTAATTTCAAAAATAGATAATTTAGTAATATTATTTGGATGTGAAGTATTACTTTCTCCAATGATATTAATAAAGAGAAGATATCTATTCAGGATTATTTTTATTGTTGCATGATATATTATTCTGATTTCCATTCAGAAACTCACTAGGCTTTATTCATGCTAAAGGCAAAGCCTAGTGAGTTTTTGAATGGAATGAAACATTACATTTTAATTAATCTTTTCTCAAATTATCACATATGGAAAAATATATTATGCAGCTTCAACTATAACAGTTCACAGTTTCCTGGACAGTTTCCTGGTCTTTTACGAGAGCTATTCCTAGTTATTTGTAGTACTGAAATTACTGCCTGAACGAACACTTTTATTTAAGTCAAATTGCCCATCACTTTTTAAAGAATTTTTAAAATTAATTTTATTTAATCTTTACTTAATCTAGAAAGCAATAATCTTTCATCCCCATCTTTCAATATATGACCATATTTTTTTTTACCCAGTTGAAGTGTTTCAGTGAATTATCTGAGTTATCCAAAAATTACCTTACCTTATGGCATTTTATTGAGTTCTGTTTGTTTCATGTCCCCATTAAGCTGCCCATCAAAGTGGTACCCGTCTAACTACTCATGGTCGCCCTCTTTCAAACTATGTTGGCTGGAGCATGTGACGGGAGCTCACCCCACCACGCAACAGCAACTGGGTCTCAAACTGGCCTGCCAGTTTAGCCCAGTGCCCTAAACATGAGAGCCACTAAAGAACATTCCTGTAATGTCTTCTTGGCCTTGCCTGACTCAATGGGCTGACAGAGATAATAACAATAACAAAATACACCCATAAATCTCAGTTCTGTGCAGTTAGAAGACATTACTGTCATGCAGATTGTAGCTGCTATTTCCTTGAGAAAGCTGTGCTACCCCAAAATTGTTTATTCCTGCCCTAAAGAAAAAACAGATTTTTACTGTAGTCCAGATGATTGTGTTCACCAAGCCACATTGATCTATCTTCAACACAATCCAGAAACCATTCTTGAAGGGCACAAATAGAAGATGTTTGTGTTTATTCAACCCACCATCACCACTAATGATTCCTCCAGATGTATTTCCCTTCTCTTGTTTGAAATAAGTGTTTTCTGCTTTGAAAGGTGGGTTTTCTGCTTTGCTGTCAGTTTGCTTTCTACACTTTATTTTATGCTAAACCAATCTCTCTCTCCCCCTCCCCCCCCCTCTTTGCTATGGTGTTACATAAATCTTAGATGATTTATTTGGGTAGATTCCATTGCAGGGATCTACAATGAATTCCTTTTGAAGTCTTAACTGTAGCTATCATATTATAGGTAGTTCAATGTGCACTCTGATTGCCTGCCAAGATTAATACAGTAAAAAAAATGAAGTTTTTCAAATCTGAATTGAGCTACACTTGAAATGCTTCTTTGTGAATAAATTCCAATGGAGGGTTTCAAATATGCTTCTGTCACTGAAAAATGTGAGTTGATTAAAAATGTTTAGGAATTTAGAGCTGGTTTCAGTAGCAAACATAAGGAGGCAGTGATTATAGCGAGCTGGCTGATATGCAGTTCTCAAGATCCTGTTAGTTACAAGAGAGTCTCAGAGCAGAAATGTGGAGATTATAAATATGCAACTGCCAATATCAGCTCATACAAGAAATGGAAGGCATGAATTCTATTGTGATGCAGGAAAAAATGCTGAGTATGAATATAGAGGAAATACAAGTTATGAATCTCCCTGTATTTCTCCATAACTATCAGCTGTTTGTTATGATTATTATTCCTGGGTTACAATAAGGATTTGGTTTATAACCACATTATTGAAATATCTGGGAAGCTTCTGCTAAGTTTAAGATGCTTTGGGAAACTTGACAAGAGGTCAGATAGAAAACTTTAATTGAATTTTTCAAATTCTTCCACAGTTCTCAGCTTTTGCTTTTTATTAGTGTATCTGTTATAATTTATTTTATTCCATCTCTGCAGCAACTTTGTTTAAATTGAATTTCTGAAATGGGGGATAATTCATGTACTTTTGTATAAATCTATTCTGATTCATGACATTAAAAATCAGTATATTGACATAATACGTCATAGCTATTAACTGTAGACATAAAAATAATAATAGATGGTTAAGAATTTTACCCTTAATGAGATATATAAAGAATCTTTGTTTGCTAATAATTTCTTTTCAGTTTTGCACTGTATTTTAACAACAGAATCTTCATTAGAGTGATTCAAAGTATTTGTGCAAAAACATGTTTGTATTTATTCTTCCAAGATTTTATGTCTTTTAAAAGGATTTTAAATTAAATAATTTTAGTGAATTACAGCTACATTAAGTGTAGATTTTTCAAGAAAATATGTGTTAAATTGTGGCCCATTTTTTGCTAGATAAAAAGCATGTAAAAGAGATTTTCCTTGCTGCATGGGTAGGGAGAAGGAAATGCCTCTTCTACATTGTCATTGGTAGTTATGCATTTCAACAATTACAGTCCTCATCATAAACATGATACTGCACTCTGGTAAGTAATCTAAGTAGTAAGCCTTCTGGCCATTTATCAAAGGCTGGTTTCTTACATTGATGCTAAACTGGTTTGCCTTGAATAAATCACATATGGCTAAGTCAACGGGCTGAACAAAGGCAAATAAACCACATTTTCCCTCGGTGGAGTGTTGAACTTAGTGTAATTTAGAAATGAGTATCACTTATGGACATGCTGTTTCAACTTTGCTTTCCAATTAAAAAAAAGTGGGAAAGAAAGTGGCTGATGTAAAATAACAGCTGTACCTTAAATATCCCCACTCATCTTTAATATATTGTAACATTTGGTGCCTGAATTTATTCTTAACTGTGCTGCCTAATTACTGTAGTTTAGCAGCTTTCTTGTCAGTTAGAAACCATTTTAATTAATGGATTAAAATTGCTACTCATAAACCCTATAGCCTTGTATAAGCCCTACATGTATGGAATTCAACATCATAAACTCTTGATAGGCATATGCTGTAAAAAGTTGGAGTTCAACTTTTCATCTAGCAAACTTGTTGAATATCAACAAAAACACAAACCCAACTATGAAGTTTTAACTGTTTGGCTTTAAGCATATTTTAGCATTAGTTCATATCTAGAGTAAGCAGACTAAAGCTGTCTGAAATTGCTAAATGCTGGGGAAATCATAATCTGGGCATAGCTTAAATTCTGGTTCCATGAATTTAGACTGTAAAAAGTTATATGTTTCTTAAGTTATCCTTTCAGTTTGTTTATACACAAGTATCAGAAAACTGACTTGCCCATAATAAATGGAAGCTATAGTACATTCATGGTGATTGCACAATTATGCAGTGATAATGCTTAACATGCCTACCAGATACAAATTCCTTTAAATAAAAATACTCTTCATTAGTTTGTCTGCTGAACACTGCTTTAAAATACTATTACTAATAAGATCTGTCTCTGTTTGTCTCCAAATTCCCGATGTTTTGCATTTTAACTTGTATTTTCCTTGATTTTGACAGTGCTGGCTGAGACTAAGGAAAGTTTTTTAGGCTGTAAAAGGATATTCTAATTAGCCCATTTTATATTTAGCAATGACCTGATGATTTCAAGAAACCAATAAGTAATGTTTGTCCCTTAGAGATGTATAGTCAGTGGTATACCACTTGTGATTATGGAAAACATGAATATTCAGTGCAGCTACCTGAGAATTTTGAGGTATACATGCAACTCAAAATCTTTGTTGCTATAATCAGCTGTGCACAAGTTGTACTTTATTATTATTATCCAAGCACACTTTACAGCAGGGCTGTCAAACTCCCAGCCCACGGGCCAGATGCGTCATGTGTTGGCCATGCCCACACCAGGTTTAGCAAAGGAGAAAAAAGTCCCAATATGTCATGTGATGCCGAGGAGTTTGACACCCTTGCTTTACAGAGTAAGGGCTTGCTATTTACTACTAACTTGTGTGTATTGCTTGAGCTGGGCAACCTTTTTTTTCCAGCCATGTTGAGATAGAAAAGAGATAAAAACAGTATGGTATATAGACATACCATACAGAGAAATCTGTGAAGTGTCTCAAGAAGCTACCTGTTCCATATATAGGATGCAGCCTCACCCACTTTGTTACCACGGATCCTGAAATGTTGTTTCTGATAGAAGAGCATATTTGTAGCTCAGGGTTGAACTGTGGAGTCCTTGGTGTTTTCTTGCAGATGTTCCATTATCAAACTAGGTAATATCATCAATTCAAGAAAACAACCAGCCAAGTTCAATCACAAACTTGCTTCTTATCCATCAAAAGCTTGACTACCTATTACTTAATTGGTCTCTAGTAAAATAATTTATAACCTCAGGAATTTCTGAAATAAATTAAATAGTGAAACTATGAAGTTAAATTAGAACCAGAAGACGATGGAGTCAATGACAATTATAAAACATTTCCTTTTAAATAAAATAGAGGAGAAGGACCACTTTTTGGTTCAGGAAAAAAGACATTCTAAGGTTGAATTACTTTCATTAACTAAATTGTTTCTAGCTTAGTTTCCCAAATAATAACTTAAAATTGTCAATTGATTTGTCTAGGTTCGGACCAGCATCCTGGCAGAAAACAAAGATCCAAGGACAGACAGTGGGGTAGGTTAATTGTTGATACATGTGTCTGCATATATTTACATTAAAACAGATAATGCTAAAATGATGTTAAAGTTGTGATGATTAGCTATTCAAAAACTTTTTGTAAATTACATTTGTGCAAAATATTCAAGAATTGAATATACAACCACGGCACTTCCTAGCTACTTTCATTTTGTTTGTATATTGTTATAGTAGGAAGTAATGCAGAGACTGCAACAGTTCTATAGTACCTTTCTATAGAGACATAAAATTGATATATTCCTTTCTATTCCTTTCCTTTCCAGCTAGTTCAATCTCAAGAAAGACTCCAAATGACATTTTATTTTTCATTGCATTACATTTGTTAATCACTCTTGCTAAAATCGTCTGTATCAAATACCACAAAGCTTTTCTATGAATGATCATATTAATTTGATAATTATCAGGGTCTGTACTTTCTGTACTTTATAATTCTGTTAGATTACTTTTTGCAATCCTCTTTACAATGTCACGAGTATACCTAAGCCTCATTCATAATACTTCAGATAACCAAGAACCAACCACTTAATAATTTTTTTCAGATTCCTGATATATCACAAGTGACAATATAACAAAGAGCCACATGTTTTACCATGTTAAAAAGTCTGTGCATCTATTGTTTATCATTTTCATCTTGATTATGTTAGAATTAGCTAAACTGCCTCAAAACCTATTTGTCTGATAATCCCGACACCAATAGTAATATATTGTCTGTTTTATTTATTATTGCTTTTAATGCTTTTATTTGTAATGCTGGTCTGTGACCATAATAACATTGATTGATGTTATCAGCTTTTTGCTTAGTTATTATTATTTTAATAACTTTTAGAGGACATATAATTTAATAGTATAGTTTTATTTACTAATTAGTAAATTAATAAAGTTTTATTTACTAAAGCTTTATAGTTTTATTATAAAGTTTTATTAGTTTTATTATTAGTTTTATTAGTGCTAGGTAAATAAGTATGTTATTATTGTAATGAGGTATTCATGGTACACATACTTGATTTATTTTGTTGTTGCCAATATATAATTTTACCCAATTATCCATGTCAATTCAGATTGTAATTGTTGTCTTTTATTTCCCTTTTTATTTTTTTCATGTTGCTTGTAATTGACCAAATAAATAAATAAATAAAGCAAACTGCACAACAAAAATAAGTGTGATCAATAGAGTTGGATGAATACATTTGCTTGCATCTGCAATAAAAAGAGAGGGGCAAACAAATGCTCCATATAGTGTTGAATTAATAAATGTAGCATTTATCCTATTAACACCATATTCTGTTTTCTATACATGAGACATAAGTTGATGTAGTGGTTAAGGCACCAGGCTAGAAACAGAGAGATCATATGTTCTAGTCCTGCTGTAGGCGCAAAATCAGCTGGTTGACTTTGGGTCAGTCATCATATTTCAGGCCTAAGAAAGCAGCAGGGGCAAAGTACTTCTGAAAAATCTTACCAAGTAGATTGGAAGGACTAGTCCAGGCAGCCACATGGAATCAACACTTAAAAATAAATAAAATGGCTACATAGAAATACCTCTGGAAAATAAAGATGTTCATATTTGGCAAAAAACTGATACTGCCTGCAAGCCTGACTAATGAATGACAGCAACAAACATCTTCACAGTTAACCTCAACTGTGATATAAAAATAATTACCGTATATACTCGAGTATAAGCCGAGTTTTTCAGCCCTCAAAAAGGGCTGAAAAAACCACCCTCGGCT
>JANHJO010009859.1:11265-21408 GCA_032468235.1 Pseudoxyrhopus heterurus
GTGACCGGCCCAGATTGGATCCTGCAGCTTTTCATTGTATTTTTAATTGCATTTAATTCACATTATTTTAGTTTTTGAAAGACTGCCTTGTACTTGCTTAGTTTATATGGTGTTTTTTATTTTGCAGGTAATTTTTAAAAAAATCAAATTGTTCTTTTTAAAGTATGTTTTATTGTAAAGCATTCAAAGAGCTCTGATTATGGGACAGGCTTTTATTTTTTTAAAGGTAAATAAATGGAATCTGCTGATATTCTGGGATTCGAGTAATGTCTATCCATTATTTTAAGTCTAAAATATTTCTGAACTGCAGATACATCACTTGGATTGAACCACTTACTGGAAGTCCATTTAGGCAGAAGGTTCTTTTTGTAAAGGACGTGGAGAAATTGTCATATTAACTGAACTTTGCCACAAGAGATATATAACACTTCGGCTTTCTAATTGCTGAGGTAGCACCGGAAGCGATCATGGAATAGCAGGGAAGCATCCTTGAGAGATTTGCATAAAATTACTTGGGTAAACAAAAAGTAATTTTTTAATGCTGTCTGCAGAAATAACAAAAGGCCTTATGCATACATATACTATTATGAGAAGCACCTGCCTCTGTATAAATCCATGTAATTGTTGAAGAGATATCCTGTCAAATAATCTACATTCATATGCACAATACAGTGTTCTTTCTGTACTTGAGGGAGGGAGGGGCTGGCTATTGACAATTTTCAAAAATAGTTAAGTCCCATCTGAGGATCGGATTAGACTCAGTAGATCAATCCAACCAGTGTTTTTGAAAAATGGAGCTTCATCCTCCCATTGAACACAGGAGCAAAGCATACACACTTGTATGTCTGCTTCTTCTTCAGAATATGATGACATTTGCAGGAAAGCTAGGATGTTTTGAGGTGATATAGCATGTCTTATTCCATTATGATTGGTGCAAATTGATCCCTGAGATGACAGCTGCTCCCATCCTTCTGACCATCTATAAGGGCTTGAAAACCTGGCTCTGGCAGTTGGCTTGGGAGCCCTAATGGAGTGGTATCACACTGGAGATGATTGATGTATTAAGAGAAGATCCCCCACCTCTCCCCATGCACATTGTGCTCCTTTCCTCCCCTCCTTTTTAATTGTAATTTATTACTGTTATTAAGAATATTTATTGTTCATGGTTTTATTGGCTTTTAATGTTGTAAGCTGCCCAAAGTAAGATGGGTGGCAAATAAATCTAACAAATAAATGAATGGTTTTGAGCTATATCTCTTTAAAATCTGGCTTCTTTATATACCTGTATCTTGAATTCTTTGAACAAATTATGATGAAGGTAACACTATGATGTGGCTGTATTTATCCAGGGAAGTTTCAGTTGGCCCCAAGTCCTTTCTCTACTCTAACCCACCTTGATTTGGCTCTCCGTCTGAGACAATAGGACCAGACCGATAGTCTAAATGTGGCTTGAGAGCCTCTGTCAGTCAGTAATTCCGATATTGCTTTCCAGATTTTCCTAACCTCTCCTCTTGATGCTGATTATTATGGAAACAAAAGCGCCTTCCCCAATAATTAGCATTAGCCTTAATTCTTCAGCTGCCACTTAATTAAGTAGCTGCCTCTTGTTTTCTTTCTGATACACATAGATAACCACTTTGAAGTAGGCTCAGAGAAGTAATTATTTTGTAAACCAGTCACTGAAATATGAATTCTGATTTTTCTTCAGTGGCAAAGAAAGTGAGTTGCTATTTAGCCCTTATAACAAAATACTTCCATCAAATTAGTTTTGATAATTATATGCAAAACAGATTCCCTGTCTTAAAGGAAATATCCAAGTAGACGGAAACTATGTAGTTCTTTAAGGCCCCTTGGAATAAGAGTTCAATCCTTAAATTTACCAGGCATTCTCCAGTGATGTTAACTGATGCAGGATCCTACATTGGCTTTCTAGAAGCAATACAAAATTATTTGTGGAAATAGCAAGTGCCAAACTGCCAACTGCCCAGTCTTATATTTGTCTGTTTTAAAAGAGCAGCTGAGTCCTGTTCCTGAGAGCCACCTGCATTATATGCTAAAGGCAAAGTTTATCATAGAAGAGGGCAGTGATAAAGCACAGCATATTATTTTCTGTAGTTCAGTCCAAGCATTGGATACCAAACAATGGGGTTCCTGTTCTGGCCATTTTAGATGATAGCTAGTTGGTTAGGTTTCATGATGCTCTTTTTTTGTTTTCCTTTTCCAATCTCTCTCTCTAGATATATATATATTATTACAAACATAGTACCATACTTCAGTGAGAAACAAAATATCAAGCAAGCAGATAGCTTTTATAGCTATTTCCCTTTTCTCATCAAGTGTAGGATATGATAAGCCAGAAATCTTTAAAAAAAACAACACACACACACACAATCTTAGTTGTTCTAATGATGTATATAAAGAGGGGGAAATTACATTTTAGGAAGTATAAATTCAATTTTTGGAAGTCTTAGGGATTAATTGTGAGCATTCTGAAATGGAATTAGGGACTCTACATGGAGCCCTTGATTGATAAAATTGAATGATTCTCTTTTCCTGGAACTGAGCTCACTAAGCTACACCAATTACAGAGTAATACATGGGCTTTTTTGGCTCCTGGTATGTCATCCTTTAATAATCCATGGTGAGATAATTGTGAACCAGCTACACATAGCTCCAGTCTCCAGCTGTTTCTTCATCATGTGGTGCATTCTAATTCTTCATTTGCAGTATGTAACAGTGTGTGGGGATGACCTTGGGGGACGGGAAGAAGAGATGCAGCTGATGGATCGATCAGATAAAAGGCAGCTTAACTCACAGCAGGAATGTAGGTGGGGCAAGCAGTTTAGAAGGGGTACTGGCCAGTTTCTTTGGTTGTAAAGGGAGTGGGGGAAGAAATATATTTTCAGACTTGCAAGACTCTGTTAATATACCTTTACAATAGCAATAGCAATAGCAATAGCAATAGCACTTAGACTTATATACCACTTCACAGTGCTTTACAGCCCTCTCTAAATGGTTTACAGAGTCAGCATATTGCCCTCAACAATTTGGGTCCTCATTTTACCCATCTTGGAAGGATGGAAGGCTGAGTCAACCTTGAGCCCGATGAGATTCGAACTGCCAAATTGCAGGTAGCCAGCAGTCAACATAAGTAGCCTGCAGTACTGCACTCTAATGACAGCGCCACTGTGGCTCTTAAAGTAGAATTGACACATTTGGCCATGATTCCTGCCTAGTTTACCTTGAAAGGCTGACACAGTAATTGATGAAGTCTGTACTCATGCAGGCATTTGTCATTGTAATAGTAATATAGATGCATACATACATACATGAGCTGAGAAATTATTCCATCCTCCATATTAGTTGATCTGAAGTGATTTGATTCTAATATGTGCTGGTATTGGAATAACTGGCTTACAGGTAGTCCTCGACAACCATTCGCTTATTGACTATTTGAAGTTACAACGGCACTGAAAAAAGCGACTTATGATCATTTTTCACACTTGCGACCATTGTAGCATGCCCATGGTCATGTGATCAAAATTCAGATGCTTGGCATCATATTTATGATGGTTGCAGTGTCTCAGGATCATGTGACCTTCTTTTGAGAACTTCTGTCAAGCAAAGTCAATGGGGAAGCCAGATTCAGTTAACAACCGTGTTGCTAACTTAGCAACTGTAGTGAGTCATTTAACAACTATGGCAAGAAAGGTCATAAAATGGGACAAAACTGACTTAACAACTGCCTTGCTTAGCAACTGAAATTTTGGGCTCAATTGTGGTCGTAAGTCGAGGACTATCTCTATTACTTGGACCTGAATTTCTTGTACTTCAGAATTTATGAAATCTGGGCTTTATAATCAGGGCTGAATTAAGGCCAATTTAATCCAGCCCTAAATGCAGCCCAATAATGGCGCTCCTTGGCCCTTCCATAGCTTCACTGGCAAGATATTAAAATTCAGTAAGTGCTGAAGGTGAAATAAGAAATTAAACAGCCGCTTTTCTTCCAGACCATCCCCTAGGCCAGATCCCACAACTATATTAAATGTAAACTTCTTTGGAAAAAAATTATTTAGCGCTAAAAATAGTGAGCATTATAAGCAAATTATTTACGTATTATTAAAGCAATGGAAGAATGCACATTTCCAACACTTTTAATGCATTTTAGTAGAATTGTTATAAGTGGAAAAATGCTAATTCAAAATATATTGAAAACTACTTTAATCACCCTCCCCAAGATGATAAGGCAAAATAAGAGTTGATATTATCGCTATTGAAATTACATGATCTTGAGAGCGTATTTTTCCATTTTGAAAAACTCTCAAACCAAGCTTTTAATATTTAGTCACCATGCCAAAGAAACAGTGCAAATTAAATCTGAATGGGGCAGATAAGGACAATTATAACAAAATGGAGGAGAGGTAGTTTTCAGCATACAGCCATTTGCTTAGCCATCATTTGAATGGCACTGAAAAAAGTGACTTATGACCAGCCCTCTCACTTACGACCATCACAGCACCCCACAGTCATGTGATCAAAATTTGAGCACTCGGCAACAAGCATGCATTTATGAAGGTTGCAGTGTCTTGGAGCCAAGTGATCGCCATTTGCGATCTTGCTGGCTGGCTTCTGACAAGTACAATCAATAGTGGAAGCCAGCTTTGCTTAACAACCTCATGATTCACTTAACAACTACCGTAATTCACTTGGAAACCATGACAAAAAAGGTTGTAAAATTGAGCAGGTCTCACTTAACCACCCCCTTTCCCTAGCAATGGAAATTCTGGCCCCAAGTATGGTCGTAAATTGAGCACTACCTCTAAAACAGAGGTGGGGAATGATGGCCCCTTTATGACTTGTGGTCTTCAACTCCCAGAATTCCTGAGCCAGTATGGCTGGCTCAAGAATTCTGGGAATTGAAGTTCACAAGTCATAAAAGCATGAGCCATGGCTGGCTCAGGAATTCTGGGAATTGAAGTTCACAAGTCATAAAGGGGCCATCATTCCCCTGCTCTAAAATGAAGAATGGCAGTGAAAAAGTTAAGGGCACGATAGTTTGGGGAAAATATGCATGGCAGCCTCTTTCCCTTGGTGCCCTACGCGCTTGCTTCTTCGTTTAATGGCTAATGAGGGCTGTGTATCATCATTTCTGCAAAGGAGTATGATAGCTCTGAGCCTGTAGATATGCTTCCTGATTATTAAGAGTTTGTTTAGACTTGTCCCATTTTGATTGCTCGTTGTGGCAAATGTGTGGTTGCTGTAAGTGCTTTCCATTTCTGTGCTGATTTTACAGTTTAAGCAATGAGGTTGGCTCCATGAGGAATTTGCAGAAGTTGGAATCAGGTCATAGAACAAAGCTCTTTCTTTGTAGCTTTATATACACAAATATTAAGGTGTTAGAAATGCTCAATACTTTCAGGAACAGCTTACAGTATATATTCCCCCCCCCTCTGGCATCTGAGACAAGCATCCTTCTCTCTCTCTATTTTCCTGCCCCCTGCTGTACATCCCCAGGGAGAGAGTAAGATTGTTTTGATATAAATGACTATGTTGATCTCTTGTGAAGTTCCCTGAAGTATAAAAGGGGCTTCTGAACAGTCTAACAGAGCTGCTTTTCCACAATACTGTAACAATAATAATACTTATTTAAAAATAAGAGCATTGTAAATAAGATTCCAAAATAATGCCTCAAGACAGAAATTCTGAAATAATTAAGGTAAGCCTACTTTCCACCCAGAAGTCTTTTTAAACTTTTATTTTCTGCAATATACTACTTTCCAGTATAAAATTTACTGCGCACAGAATGTTTTTGGTGCCTCATTTTGGAAATGGGGGTTTGGAAACTTCAGAAAAATGCTTGAATCTGTATTTTTGGCATACATATTCTTATTGTAATAATACAAAAAGAACTTGCAAATGGAAGTAGAACAATTGTGACAAAAGAAAGAAAAGATGGTACCAATACTAAAAGGTGTGTTGGGTGCAATCCCAAAACATCTGGAGCATCACTTGAACACCATCGGGAATGAAAAAATCTCCATCAGTCGATTGCAAAAGGCAGCCTTACTTGGAAGAACTTGTATCCCGCAACATACCTTTAATATCACAACAACAATATCTATCTATCCCACATCCACATTTGATAGGGGGATAAAATGCAAAATCCAATCTCAACATCTGGCTGACTGTGAAACCAACCATAATAATTGGAACAGCTTACCTCCTACTAATATCTTTAATATTATTAAACATCTGCCTATCTCACATTCTTGGGAAGGCCTCGATAGATGGACAAAAATGCCAAATCCAGTCTCAACATCTGGTTCACTGGGTGACCAACAGTAATAATATCTGGCTTTCAGATTTTTGAAAAATAAAAATTGACCCCTCCCTCATACACCCCTTTAGAAAGAAAAGAGGATTTTAAAAAAAAACTGAAGTAAAAGGCTCCAATTTGTCTCAATATTAAATGTTGGGAACTGTCCTGCTTGATTCGGTTTCCCTGGAACATTGCTGTTAGCCGTGGCATTTGTTCCCAATATTCAATCCTGACCTGTTTTCAAAGCAAAAATATGTTTAGCACTGCTACTTTAAAACTAGGTTCCTAGAAGATTCCAGGTTTCTGTTATCCTTCCTATCAGATTTCCCTTTCAGATGTGCTGGGCAGTGGTGGGATGCAATTTTTTTTACTACTGGTTCTGTGGGCATGAGTGGAGCATTCTAAAACAGGCAATTTTAAGCTTGAAAACTTACCTTACCATCAGCGCTGGTGAGTAAAACAGCTGAGACATGGCAATCTGCTCTCAGCTACAAAGGAAATATAGGACAAGAAAGGGTGGGTGCGGGTGGATGGGGCCAACTGCTGGCACTACCAGATCACGAGAACTGGTGCGAACCAGCAGCATACCACCACTGGTGCTAGGCCTCCATTTCCATAATCTCCCACCTCCAGAATAGGATGTGCAGCTAGTCATGTGTTTACAGGTGACTTGTGGTTCAGATCACTTTTTCTTTTCTTATTTTTTAAAAGAAATTTTTCAAATTTGTCCTCCATGTATATGGGCAGGATTGAGTTTAGGCATCTGTTTTCTTTGTCAGACAATCCTACAAGGTGGAATAGATTTTCCCCTCATGAACTTATGCATGAAGCCCAATTACAATCTATCTGCTGGTGGAAGGGTGGATTTGCTTTTCCACCCAAAAGATTAAGTTAGTGGGCTGAACTTAAGAACAAGTGCATAGAAGTATAAGTGCCCTGTTGAAAAAAACCAGAACTATTTTCCCATCATCCTCTTCCCCCAGTATGATGTGGGCCTGCTGAGGTAACTACAATCAGAAAGCAGGTGCACCATGGAAAACAAACCAAGGGAAATCTGCAGAGGATGATAAAAATACACAGAAGTTTACCCAATAAGGGCCGTTTCATGTATTATGAAACATGTTTCAATTCTCCTCAAGAGGCTGCCAGTGTTTTATTGCACAGTGTGTAGTAGGATATAAAATAACCCAGGAAATTCCTATGAAACATTATACTTCAGAATCTCTCTTTCTTTGGTGGACATTGGTCTCTGGAGGAAGTTCTAAGACATTTGAATATGCCAGGCACATCTTTTTATTGGACACATACCAACTGCTGCTACTTGGGTTGGGTGCAAACAGAAAACTCCCATATTGCTTTTAATACTTAGCACTTAGACTTATATACCATAAGATATACTTATATATCTCTGAGTGGTTTACAAATGCCAGCATGTTGCCCCCAACAGTCTGGGTCCTCATTTTACTGACCTTGGAAGGATGGAAGACTGAGTCAACCTTGAGCTGGTCATGATCAATCGAACTCCTGCTTGTGGGCAGAGTTTGCCTGCAGTGCTGCATTCTAACCACTGTGGCACCACAGCTTTTGCCTTTTTTCTAGGCCTCATCGAAGAGGCAGAGAAGTGATGTATCTTGAATCTTTGTAGGAAAAGAGGGAACCTCTTGAGAAGTGGTTTATGGAAGCATACATTTGAACGTGGTTTATGGAAGCATACATTTGAACGTACTCATGGTGCTGATGATCATGAATGCTTCTGCAGTAGTTACCAATTCTGAGCATTTTCAGACATAGCTTGATGATCTTTTACCATAGATGGTTGCCAAAAAAAAAACTAGATTACATTTCTTTGTGCATATCTGGCAATTTAGATGAAAGAACCATTGAAAGAACATTAAAGCTCTTTCCAGTGCTTTTCAAAGCCTTAGGAATTATCAAATGTTTCCAGAATATTCTCACTTTATCCTCCAGCTATTTAACTGAGCAGTTGCAATGGATATACTGTATTGTTGAGTAACACAAAAAGCATAAGCTGGGTCTTTACCAGCCCAGTTTTTCATTTTCTCCCTTGTGGATCATATACTAAAAAGCTTTCTCTCGCTTTTGTTTCAAATTGGTGTAATAAGACAATTCTTTTGAGATGGCATATACCGTACTTTTCTTTGGCTTGTTTACAGTGTTTAAGTGCCAAAGACTGAGACATCAACAGGAAGCCTGGTTAACCTTTCAAAATATCATCCATGAGGCCAGGTTTAATTACCTCCACATATGTTAAGATCTTGCTGGATTTTTTTAAAAAAATCTTCCAGGTGGATACATTCTATAAAGCTAACATAGGAGAGGGAATATATCCAGCTGTGCAGGGTGCATTTCTCCATTTACCAACCAAACTGGAGGGGGATCAGGCACGTGCTGGCTTATCCAACCATCCTTATTTGCTCTCTTGTTTTGATTTTCACTTGAGCAAGATGCACCTGCTGCAACTTTCATTTTCATTGGGTTAGAAGCCTTGGGACTTTGAGACTGATATGACATTAACTTTTGCCTGCTGCACAATTATATCAACAAACAGAACTGATTTTAAGCTGTTGGCATAAATCCAGAAACAGCCAACTTGACTCACAGAGGGAAAAGTACTGTATTTTCTAACAAGCAAACTGCTCTTCAGTCAAGCTGGCCAGCAAGCAAGGGCATTTGTTCCCAGGCAGCAGGTGTGCATAGCAGGTGCTGCAGAACATAGCTATGACATTGCTTGGCTCTTCACCCATTCTTTTTCCTATAATCCCTGCTCAACTAATTGGATAGCTGCACTTCTCCTAGAAATCCTGTTGCATTGCCCTGGTATTCATCTGCCTACGAAGGAAATAAAACGGGTCTTGTTTTCTTCTTAGGTAGAGGAATTTGAAGTCTTCAGAAACACCTTGTTAAAATACAAAACGTAGATAATATTCCCTGAGCCAGAGGTTCTCAGAGTGCAACCCTTTAAAATGATACATGAGTTTGAAGTACTGATCCCCAAGGATTGGGCAATTTTTTTTTACAAAAAGACGTATAACTTTCATCATACTTGCTCAATTTAGACTTACTTTTATCAGCACTCCCATTAGATTTATCAGCTTTTTCTCTTAATGTTCAAAGAAACGCCTGCAAAAGGCTGGAAATTTAACACAATGGAAAGAATGTTAAATTTTGGATACAATTGTTGGAAGAAATGTCCATCCGGGTTTAATTCCAAGTGGGAAGAAAGACACTGGAAACATGGAGAGTTCTTGGAAGGATGGTTTAATGGTGAACAGGACCACATAGGTTTGAAGTTCTGGGTAGCTGACCACATGGAGGAGATATATATATATATACCCTCTCTCTTGGGCCTTCCCTTTGAGCTTCCTGTTCCTGTGGCAAGGGCAGGTATCCTATTGGCTGCTGTAGGGGTCATGTGCACATCCTAGGAGTTTGTCTGAGATAAGTCTAGTTGAACTGTGGGCTGCTGTAATGTCCCCAGGTGATTTCGCAATGTAATAAGCCCTGTTGTTAGATGGGTAGATGGCTAATCCTATCATGTCCTGAGGGCCATGTCTTAATCCCATCACCCTGGAGCTAAAGCAGGGGGGGGGAGCAGGGAGCTGCTTTGTCTTTAAAAATATGTTTCTCCTTTTCTCATCCAGGGATATTGTATATAATATCCTGCCTTTTTAATATTTCCTAGAATATTTCATTCTTCTAGGAGAGGGGTGTGTGCTAACTTTCTACACATCTATATATATAAAAGAGAAGTCCGAAAAAAAGTTTGTTTGTTTGTGCTCTATACAAACTCGCAATTCTCCGCC
>JANHJO010009860.1:6293-18673 GCA_032468235.1 Pseudoxyrhopus heterurus
CTAAGGCTGGAAAGGAAATTGAATGTCAACAGTGTTGCAATATATAGTACTGTATTTATTCATTCAGACATATTATATTTCACCCTTCAGTGTTTTCATTATAGAATGGTTTACCATTAAAAAAAAGACAATAATAATCAGGAAAATTGAGGGTGTAGCAGCAAAACGGTAGGAGTGGAAACAATCTCTGATGAAACCATTATTTAAAAATCATGATGTAGAAAAAGTTATTTCTATGAATCAAAACACCAGAAGAGCAACTTTGTTCTCAATGGTAATGTCTTTTTCTTTTCTCTTATTGTTTTGTTGCTGGGAATTTGGGGAAATAATGTATCATACAGCAGGGGAACTGTATGATTTTAATTAACTTCATGGAAGCTTTGAAATAAATTCCAGTGAGATGACTCGTGGAATGCAGGATTGTAAGCAGGCTATTTTCCCCTTATGTTACTATTACAGAAGCTCAGTGATCTAACACTTCATGTTGGCTTGATGATTGATTTAGCATAAAGTGGAAAGAGACAGAATTTTTTTTAAAAAAAAAATCTTTGTAGTATTAGTTCTCATGTTGATGTTCCATGTTTTGTGTTCACAGGAGAGGATATGACTTCTGAAAAAAAAACCCACATGAACAAACACAGCGGTGACTTTGTCTACAATACTTTTAAACCTCACATTTCATTGTGTGGTTATCCTGTTATGAATAACCTAATTCTGAAATATTATTTATTTAGAACATAGATAAGTGAGGCTGTGACTGTTTTGAAAGAAAAAAGAAAGAAAAGTCTGGGTGAATACTGAGAATTGGAAATGCAAATAACAAAAGCTTTTGAATACCATTCTTTGCTGTGCAAATAGATTCATAGCATACATCAATGAATTTGTAAATACTTTGAAAACAGTATGGTGATTACTAGAAGTTGGCATTGATTTGCCAACAACAAATCTTGCCAGATTAGTTTTACTTCATTTTTAAATTATTACATTGTTTAAAGCATGGCCTCTTCAATTTCTCTAGATACTTAAAAATTACACAAGAATTTACAATATTTATATTTTAATTTGGTTAATCTTAATTAATATGTGTTAATTATATATGCCACAATGTATATACATGCCTCTCTTTCTCCCCCCAAACTAAGGTGAATATTTGCCTAGTTAGAAAGATAAATAACCAGTTATTAACACATAACTACAGAAACTACTTCAAAGTAGTTCTAGAATGGCTTGTAGAGAATTTATTTTCTATGGCTATCACATTCAATCTGCAGAGTCTCATTTAATCTAGTTTTAATGATTTGAGTCACCACTCCCCCTCAGATGCAACAACAATGAATTTTTGGAAAAAACATCCCGAGTCATCCTGTACTCAACTGAGATGTAAGTGAAAATCTCAAGAAAAGAAGTTGCCATCTTTAGGGAAGCCTGTGTAACAGATGATAGCAGCACAATCAATGTGGGGGGCACTTTGAAGGTCTGCAGAGTATTGACTGGTCAGGAGTCTGTTTGTTCATTTTAACCTGACATCATTTGTAGATTACATAAAGGAATCTCACCTCTCTGAATGTCAACAATGACAATTTTTAATAATGTAAAGTCTGGATAGGTTGACATAAACTATCATAAAATTTTGATTATGTAGAAAATGAAAATGTATAAATATGTTATCTACCTCCACATATATATTACAATTTTGTATAGTAAGACTTATTAAATTACATCTCAGTAGATTAGTCTGTGTTCTATCCCATATCTTACAACTTGGATATATTTATGCCTAATGATGAGAACTAGAGAACTGATGCCACAGACTTGCTAGCTGAAATGTATCTCTTTGTATACTTGATGGATAGTATCATGTATAGAAAAAGACATTGATTTTAATATATTACATATATATCAAAATATAGATTATTTTGATATATCTAGGCTATATCAAAATCAATGTCTTTTTGTATACATGACACTATCCATCAAGTATATAAAGAGAAACAGACTTGCTACCAAGTTTAGGAAAACAGTGAATAATAAAAACTGATTCTGCTACTAAAAGGATGTTATGTTATATTTCCTTCCCTCGTTGCCTGAGTGTAAAGCTTTTAAAATATTTCAGGTGTCTAACATGATTGCAAAATCAACACTAACATTCAACAGATTAATGGTCCACAATTTAAATTTGCAGTCCCATACTTAGTCATATTTAAGTCAGAGCAAATTTGCTGTTTGGATATGTCAATTGATATAAATGCTGCCAAAGATTAAAAAAAAAGGACCATAGGTTTTTTTTTGCTGGTGACGTATATTAAGGATTGGCATTATCTGACACTTCTGAAGATAACTTTCCATAAAGCAGAAATGCAAAATAATCTCTTTGCTGTATCGAATATTATCCTAAGGAAATGGAATTTGATAAAAAGAAAAGTAAAAGACCCTTGCTTTTTCGGATTAAACATACAGGTAACTTCAAAAAGGTGATTTATTGTGAAATTTAATAAATTCTCATTTTATCAGGCTGTTATATATTATCAAAAAAAGTTGATTAAGTTTTTGCATTGAGATGCCTTCCACAGACTTCCCATATTATCCAGACAACACAGCCAATTATTTTGCTGTTGTAACAAGTCTCCTTAAATTAGGCTTTCTGCTTTCTAGCTTCAAAATTATATGGATTTATGTTTTTTTTTGTTTCTGTAACTTTTCCAGCTAGAATAAAGATTTATTAGATTTTTCTGAGAAGCTTAACAAGAGGATAAATATAATTTGGCTATGTGCTGTTAAGATAATCAATTCTTCACTCTGAAAAGAAATAAAATTATAGAAATAAAGCATCTTTCATAACTGAGGCCAACCAATATGGTATTAAACTATTCCATGGAGAAAGAGAAGAACTCTGCAAAAAGGGACCGAAAGGAAAGAGAAAGATAAAAGTTAATCTATATATGATAATAAAAATATTCAAACACTAATAAATGTACACTATGACTCTCTGAGTTCCTGAATTAAAAGTGTTTTCACATACCTGCCTGTTAAATAAAATTAACAGTTGTATATACTGTAGAAGTCACACATAATGTCCATATGAAATTTATCTTATGGTTCTTAACAAGCAAAGAAACATCTAGGATATGTTTCACCAACTGGGCTTCTGTACCAGAATTCATCTGAAAGACACTTGGTTCAGGGAAGCCAATCTAGAAGAAATGAAAACAATGACCAACTTTCTAAAACTGGTCATTTCTGAAAGGTAAAATTTTGAATAAGGATTAAAGGATTTTTAAAATTTAAATACAGAAAAGAACTTTCCAAGTTTGTGCAATGCAAATCTCATAATTATCTTGCTTCTAACAGAAATAATTTCCAATATAAACCTTTCAAATACTAAATGTTGATGACATTAAAGAAGCAATATTTAACATCCAAGGAATATTGCTTTAATTGTGCAGCCTTCATAATTTCATTGTTCCATTAGTGTGGAATAGATGCGATATTGCACTTCAATTTGAAAAAAACTATTTTTGTGATATATTTTGCTCAGATTCAGAATACTATTTCAACAGGCAAATCTTAGTTTAAAGGAAGAAACTGGAGTCAATGCAGGTCAGAAATAAAATCTACTTAAAAGGATCGTCAGAAACTTTTAATCTACACGCAGCAAGTATGGCTCTCAGAGTAACTTGTTTTGTAAGCATCTTACAGTATCTAAATTTGATAAATAAGTAATGCTGTAGCACCATAAAGTTGACCTCCAGATGTTGCTGAACACAAGTTTGGAACCTTGGTCTCCTAGGAATGGTGAGGGAGAAACATCTGGAAAGATATTTTCACATACCTGCCTTAAAAACGAACATTTACTGTGGAGTAAACTAGTTTTCTGTGTAGGTTAATTAATCAGACGCATAGAGTTCTCCTGAGCTAAGATATTCTTAACTAAAGTGAATACTTTCTGCATCTGATGATGTATTCTGTGGTCTAAGAGAGGTCATGCAACAATAAATGTGTTAGACACCAAGGAGCTGTAAGATACTTTATGGTTTTATTCTAGGTATATGAACAGTGACTGTTCATATTCCAAAGCCTGTGAAAATTTCTCTTGTTCCTCTTTGGAAAAACTCAGCAAACACAGGGTTACTGAAGCTTTTGTTAGCAACAGCTTGTGCTTACTTACAGTCAGATGAAAGCAACTAGAGCCACTTGTGAATAACAAAACTCAGTAACTTTATTATCTACGACTTATGTGACAAGAATCTTCCCCTGGGATTGACCAGAAAAGGCTTCATGGATCTTGGGGGAATTCAAGCTTATGCCACTTGTGGCTACGCAAGGACTCCAAGTAGGTTCTCGCTTGATCCCTCCTTCTAGTCTGGTTGGCAGTTTCTCAACATCTGTATTTAGTAACATTTAGGAAAGCAATCATTAAATGATAGCTGAACAATAGAGAAAAAAATCAACATATTTAGCCATGCTCATGCACTATGATTGTGCTTATGCAATCCATAAGTTCCCTCAGCTTGTTAAATTAAACTTGAAATGATTGACAAATTGAAGGATAAACATTCAAGAGACAATACTGTAGGAATTTGCATATCACAATAATTCAAGGTAAATGATCACATATTTTATACCTAGCCAACAGGATATTGTGCTACTACTTTAAATACCAGAGAAATGCATTTCTTCCTTTAAGCTAGAGTCGACCTTCCCCAACCTAGAGATTTGATGTCTATAAATATTGGGTTCAGCTCTCCTACACCTCTGCCAGCATGGTGAATGGGGAGGAATAAAGTCCCTGATTAAAGTCCAACATGGCTGAAGGTAATCCAACACTTTCCTATTTGCAAGCAATGTTGCTCTGAAAGGATCAACCTTGGTGGGGCTGATGTGATTGAAATTGGGGGGCGGGGCATAGGGCAAAAGAATGCTTTTACCATCTATCGAAGGTGGACTCGTAGTGAAAGCATGCTCTTTCAGGTACAGAAAGTAAATCACCAGAACTTCCCCTATGTTCATATTCTACCCTACATTTAAATCAAAATATACATTTTTGATGTGACAAAATTTTGCATTTGTTCAATAGCCAGACATGCTAAGTCTTTCTAAAATTATTTTCTTTGTGCATTTAAAATTTTTCTTATAGTCTTTCTTGCTGAAAAAAGATTGAAAGTAGATGTAGTATAGGATAGTCTAATTTGAGACGACCTATAGCAGTGATGGCGAACCTATGGCAAGTGGAGCCATGTCGCCCGGCACGCCAGCTGTCACCAGCCCAGCTCCACTGCGCATGCACGCTCAACCCCCGGGTTTTTAGCCCATAAAAAAGCCAAAAAAACAGCTGTTTTTCGGCTTTTTTGGGGGCTAAAAACCCAGGGCTTGCCCACATATGTGCACACGACCCCCTGTGCATGCATGTGCGACCCCCGGGGAAAAAAAGAGCCAAAAATAGCTGTTTTTCAGCTCTTTTTTCCCTAGAAATCCTGGAGGTCACGCACACATGCGTGGGAGGGCATGCATTGCATTGTGGGTGGAGGACTTGCGGAAGCGTGCATGCGCACGCGATTTGGCACACAAACCAAAAAAGATTTGACATCACTGACCTATAGGTTTATATTCTTAGTCTGCCAAAGAGAAATGGGATAAATTTAACATGATGTTAGGTTGGCAGAGTGCTGAAGCCAGTTAACTCCACATTTCCCAGTTGGTATCCTCTTGGTTTGTGTGGATTACAGCTCTCTACATTCCCAGACAGCTGCCATTTGCATAGCTTGGAAAAGACTAATCTATGGGAAGAAGTCCTCTATGAATCTATTTTTACAGCTCTTTTCTCCCACAGGCGCTTAACCTCTTTTTTAAGAACTTCATTAAAGAAGAAAGCAATTTGAGGCAGAAGAATGAAGTTTTCACTTTCTAATCCAACCACCTCAAAGTGCCCTTGAGATTCATTGTGGACAAGATCTTTGGTTTTCTAACTTAGTGTGATAAATTAATAACACATCCAACTGGATACCCTATCATTATGAATCAATTATGTACAGATGATGTCACATCTCTCCCTCTCCCTCTCTCACTTTATCATCTATCTATCAAGAGGGCACCTGGAATTAGCTTGCTCCTTAGGCAGATAAGAGATTTCTTGATTCCAAAATTATAAACAGTAATGATTTCTATAATTATAAACAATAGATTTGCCTCATCGCCAGAGCTACTGTTACCCCAAATTTATGGTTTAAAATTCCATTTTTCTATATCTGTTTAATGCTTTCAATTGCCTTTTCTTCTTATTTCTGACCAGTGTTTTTAAAAACCTGGGAACTTTCATATATGTTCTGCAACTGCACACATCTTTAAGTTGTCAGGTTTGAAAAATATTGTTTTGGACTATACCTATTTTTTGTTTCCAGAAAGAGCCACACATCTTCACATCATCCACTGGATGAATCTGTGGCTTAATGACATTCTGATTTCTTCCTGATAGATTGACTCTGATCAGTATTGGCTTTAATCTTGTTTCCATCCCACTGGATCTCTGATTATATTATAGCTTTCTGTGTGCCTAGAACTAGATTTTTGCTAATAATGCTGGAACCTGTACCGTTCTGTTCCATTTCTTATATGCTGTTACTGCCAACTTGGTTAAATTACTGCTCCTATGAAGCACATTTTGAAGAAAATTGTAAACCTCACAGAATGAATTAGTTAGAGGACAGCCAACATTTTAGAGCGGCAAGAAGACTGCCAACGTCTATACCTTATAGCGACATTTGGCTTCAGTAAGCTTTGTATTTGTGAAACGCTGCCTTCCCTGCTTCTAGTGGCACATTGCAAGAAAGAGATGGCAAGTTTGCCACAGATATACTGTCATAGTGAAGCTGGACAGTGATCAGTCTTCACATGGGCTTTAGGGAAGGCCATATCAAGGATAGTTTCTGTACTCCTAAAACAATCATTGTTTTGGTGGCCAAAACCTTATTTAACTTGGAGGAGGAGGAGCCAAATGCCACAATGGATAGGTCATACCAGGTATGAGAGGTACTTTGTTTTTAAAACTCTACTAAACTTATTCTAGGGCTTGCATATCCTTGTGTGTGTCTGTATGTGCCTATTTTTCTATTTCAAAATAGTGGGAATTTATGCTGCTGGATTTCTTTTTCTTTTTTTTGACAGAAACAGTCAAAGGAGGCTGACAGTGGTATAAGGAAAAAGATTGAGGCCAGATGCAGCCCTAGTGCTGCTGATTGCCCATTGCCTACCAAGAGATTTGGTTAAGGTCACTGTGACTCCCTGTATATTAGGCATCTTTAATCATTTCCACCTGTATTTTGTTATAGACTAAGCTAGGGTTTCTCAAGCTTGGCAATTTTAAGATGCATGGACTTCAACTCCCAGAATTCCTTAGCTAGCTGGCTGGGGAATTCTGGGAATTGAATTCCATGTGTCTTAAAGTGCAGAGGTTGAGAAACTCTGGACTAAACTATTTGTGTATCTGATTACAGTGGTACTTCAGTATTTATTATTAATTCATTCCAGGATAAGTACCTGGATAAGTACCAAAAATGATGAGTGCCAGGACAATGAGATACACAAACTAATTTTTCCCATAAGGAATGAAGTAGTGACTCACAAGCAGCTGACACGGACAGGTTTTAGCCTGTGTATTAAATACCAAACAAATGATGAGTACCAGGACAAAATGTGTTTACATCAAAATGTGCTGAGTACCAAATTCGATGAATTTCAAAGCAGTTGAGTACCAAGGCACCACTGTACCTTTAGGTTCCCACAAGTGGTTAAAATATTGTAAATAAAAAGAGCAATAATAAGAAAGATGCTGCTGCTGCTCTATCTTGATCAGATGTATCTGACTGTGGGGATCCCATGAGTACTGTCTCCCATAGGTTAGTCTGCTTCTCCCAATCATCTTATCTGCACTTTCCATTCCTATCTGCTCTGCCACCTTTTGAAGTTGCCAAATATTTTGCTTTCCAGGCTGATATCACTGTGAACTCTACCTCATAGGCTGATCTCTGGACAGAGGTTTGGCACCTGATGTAAAAGACTCCTCTTGGTAGGGACTGTGGCTCAAGACCCCCAGTTTCAGGTGGTGTGTGCAGTTCTGGGGATTTGATTGAGATTCAGGGCAAAACAGCCCTGGTTTTTTCCCCTACGTATTTCAGCTACCGATAAAACAGAGCCTAGAGAACAGCAAAGTGCTTTTACTTTCTCATCTCGTACCTAGCTAATTCTGCTACATGTCATCGTGAATGATTTCTCCATCTTCTTTAAGTCTCAGTTGATAAGAATTGTTTGCTTTTAAAACACCGCAGGAATATATAATTTTTTTTTCTAAAGCCAAGACTTCAGCATAAAGTATTTCTAAGTGTCTCTCTTTGTGCATGTTGGTGGGCTATGATATTGGTTAATATTGGTGTCCTAGAGTTTAGGTTCTCTTGCTCAGGTGATTTGGTGACTGGCATTTCTGATAGGCTTGGGTCTTCTTTCTTTCAACCACCATTTCCCCCTGAGATTCTTCAGTGTCTCCTGGACTTCTGGGTGCTTCTTTGAATTGTGCACTGCTGCATTTGATGAGTTTATGACCAATTGGGAACTAGGGAGCCTTCACAAGTATGAACACTGACCAGTTCTTTTTAGGATTATCAGGCAAACATTCTCTATATTAAAACTAAGAGGCCACCTGCTTCTGATTTTATTCTAGGTGCAAGCCATTGTTTAAACCTCTGTTCCAGATCTTCCCCTAATTTTGTTTTTTTATAACCCCTTCCTTCTCTCTTAATGTCAACTTAGTCCAGCTTTCTGTCTCCCATGTAAGAAACTTTCTTGTGGGAATCTAAAGCTTGATGTAGTGGTAAAGGCACCAGCTATAAACCAGGAGATCATGAGTTCTAGCCCCACCAAAGGCATGAAGCCAAGGTTGACCTTGAGCTGGTTGTTCTCTTTCAGTCAATCCATTGCAAGATTATATAAAAAAACAGGATCTTTCAGCTAGCAGAGAACATAGTAGGCCAGGAAATCCAGGATGAAATGGGTGATCTGGATAGCAACCAACAGCTGGAGAAGGGGGCAAATGCCAGGCATGGAAGTCAATTGGAATTGGAGTTGCCACTAGAATGGAGACCAACTGTCCTGAAGGGTTTAAGAAGGCACAGCTGAGAGAACAGCAGTTTTCATTTGAAGCTGTGAAATGCAGCCATTGAGTGAACACTCAAAGAATGTACATGTTTATTGGAGAATATATATAATGCCCAGAGAATGTCCAAAACACAGCTAAGACCTGAATATTCCACAAGACTTAGAATCTTTGAAACACAAAGCTGGAAGAGATTTTGGAGATCTTGTAGTCCAACCCCCTGCTGAGGCACTTATACCATCATAGACAAATGATTGTACAACCTTTTTCTTTTTTTGATAACTTCCAGCAATGGAGCAGCCACAACTCTGTGAGACAAGTTAATCCATTGAGTAATCATTCTTACTGTAAGAAAATTCCTCCTTGTTTCCAGGTTGGATCGCCCTCTGTTGAGCAATAAAGAGAATATTTGTAGCTCAGCATTGAAATGAGGAGTCCCTGATGCTCTCTGAGTTTGATTGTTTTCTTACAGATGTTTCATTACCCAAACTAGGTAACATCACCAGTGCTAGCTAACTGATGGTGTTACCTAGTTTGGATAATGAAATGTCTGCAAGAAAACCAAGCTCAGAGAATACCAAGGACCCTTCTGATGAGCTTCTACCCGTATATTGTTATTATACAAAGAAATAATATTTAAAAAGTCCTGGTTATTGGACTTTATATCTCTTCATTGGGAAGAATACACAATTCCACGTTGAGGGCAAACCACAAAACCCAGATGAATAAATGATTGTTCCATCCCAAATTCCAAATGCAGGACCCACTTGCTAATGTTTGAAACTCCATCATGTGAAAGCTTGGAACTATCCTGGACAAGTTGAATGACATGAGCAGATGTTTCAAAAGGCTAAACCACTGCAAAGTACCACATAGAACTGCTCTTGCCAGATTTCAGGTGTATGTGCATCACGTTTTAATGTTCCACCTTGCACATCAGTTGTTCTCTATGTAATAGTGTAGGCAGTTAATCCAAAGTCACCAGGAAACCCGAGCAAAATGGCAGTGGAAGGCTGATCCAGCCATGTGGGAACATTTGTTACCATGCCAACCTTTAAATTTAATGCTATAGCAGAACAGATATTACGGTGTTTGAGGTTTCTCCAGCAGCAACATAATAAAAGGAATGCCTTCCCTCCATAAATGTCTCTTTAGGACAAAACATCACTAGAATTTCAGAATCCTTTACTGTTCCAAGAGTACAGTGACCACACATCCTTTATTGTAAAGGACAGTTATTTATTTCTAAAAGCTCTCCTGTAGATTTATTTAATGATTTATGTTCTTGATTTTGCTCTTCAATTTTCCTGTGTAAAGCAAAGGCATAACATAAAGACTTATTATTTTTTTATCCTTATTAACCTCTTTCAGATTTGCTCCTTTTTCAAGTTTGGTCTTTATCTTTTCCCAAGAAAATATGGTCACTGCAAATAGATCCCATAGTTCTGAATTTTTATTTAGCTTTTTTGAAAAGGTTACCTTCTGTCAGGAAAGGCCGCCTCACAGGACTGTGAAGATAAATACATGTCCTTGGAACAGTGTATGAAAGATTCATGTTCATCTTTCTCCTTACCTGATACCCTTGGACAGGTTGATGTTCAATGTCCTTCAAAAGGTTACTGTCACACCTTAGTGTGATATATGATGCTAGCCTAGTTGCATCTGGCCACAGATGGCAGCACTGAGAGTACACCCTTACCACACCTACTAAGGGGAGGGACTCCCACCTGGGTATAAAGGGGAGTCCCCACCATGTGCTCTCTGCTTGGTCCCTTTGTTCCTGGACACACAGGCATGCTTGCCTGTACCTCTCCCCCTGAGATCACCTCAGGGTACCTTTCCTATACCAGTACATTCTGAGTAAACTCTTATGGACATTGCCTCTGGCTTCTTGCGTGGTTATTAGCGACCCTAAGATCACTTGTCCCCTCACAAATATGACCTACACTGAAAGTAAACCCTATTTTGATTTTTACACATGCACCCAATATAAGCCCTACCCCCAAATAAGCCCTAATTAAGACCCCACCTACTCTGGGGTGCAGGGGGTGGGGCGCACAGGTAAACATTAAGCTAGGGAGGAGATGGGGGTGGTGGAGCTGCCCTACTTACCAGGCCTTGCACACCCTGACACCTGCCTTGCCTTGCTGACCCACTTCTGCGGCTGCTTGCCGCCACTTGCGCGCGTCCCCTGGCTTTCGTTTCGCTGACAGAGGCCTTCCGGAAAGACCTCTGCAGCCGATAACAGCACTCCAGAACAATCCAATATATGTGTCCCCAAGGAATCTCATCAGCTGGGGCAGAAAACAGGAGGTTGAATTGGATGAGCCCTTAATCTTAGGTAACAAACTTCTTACGATGATCTAGGGATACTGGAGGCGAACCATAGCTTTCTGCTTCTTTTTCCTGGGGTTAGACTAGACGACCTCCAAGATCCCTTCCAACTCGTATTATTCTATGTTTATTCCCAGAATGCTAGCTGAAATGTGATATTTTCCATCTGTACCAGGACTCTAGGATTAAGCAAGACGGTATTCCAGATATTGCTTGCTTGACCTTTACTTTTAATTTCAAAATGTTTCTGGGCTTCGGGTAAGGAGCCAAGGAAGAATTTGCCAGCAGTTTCAGAATGCTGCCTGTTTTCACGTCAGATTGTCAAACGCTGCTTTCCTTCCTGCTTTCATCTTTGCATGCAGGGCTTTTGTCTCTTTTTTTTAAGATAGCAAATCTCAAACTTCCTTATTGTGGACATCAGTAAGTGGCTCTGAGAGGCTTTGCGCCTAAAGAGGAAGGGGAAAGTGCTCTCAAAGCCAGGTTGGTGTAGTGGTTACAGCCGTCAGACTGGAAACTGGAGGATTATGAGCTCCAATGTGCCTTAGGCACAAAACCTGCTGGTTGACCTTGGGCCAGGCATTCACTATAAGCCCTAGGAAGAAGACAATGGCAAACCACTTCAGAAAAATCACTTGTCCACATAGTCACCAAGGAAAACACTGTCTTGAAGGATCTACTATCTATTTACTATCTATCTATCTATCTATCTATCTATCTATCTATCTATCTATCTATCTATCTATCTATCTTTCATCTATCTCTCATATCTATTTATCTTTCATCTATCAATCTTTCATCTATCATCTATCTATATATCTATCTATCTATCCTATCTTTCATCTATCTATCTATCTATCTATCTATCTATCTATCTATCTATCTATCTATCTATCTATCTATCTATCTA
>JANHJO010009868.1:10442-30586 GCA_032468235.1 Pseudoxyrhopus heterurus
GTCTCTCTTTTACAAAAGGAATCTCTTCAAGTTCCAGCTTCATTTCCAGCTGATTCCTGCATAGGAAGCAAGCAGCTAACAACTGCAGGGCAAAGAAGTTCATATTCTTAACTGGAATAGTGACAACCATTGTATTTGATACAAGGTCTCCTATGGTTAGTTTTTCCAATTACCGCATTTTTGATTATGTGTATCATTCCTTCCATCTTTGTAAGTTGTCAATGACAGTAAGGAAATGTTTGCTTGAGTTGAGAGTCAACATATTCATATAATATTCTTCACAACACTACGGAATTGTTTCCAAGATGGTTTTTTCCCCTATTTTCTAAGCTAGCTGATTGCCCTGAGATTTTCTATCAGTATCTTGCCAACTATTGAAAAGTCCAACTTTATTTAGCTTTTTAAAAAAATATTATCCAAAGTGCTGCCACATGCTGCAATAGCCATTTTGATAGCCTTACTATTGAATTATAAAAATCTGGGAACAGACTTTAATATCATCCACAAGACTATAAAGAGGGTTTTTTTTTAAAAAAAAAGAAGGGCTACCTATTAACTTCAATGGAAGGTAATATTATGTACATGCAACGCCACTTTGTATTTCAATGAATTATTTGTATTTAGGATATTTATTACTGACTTTGAGAGCCAGGGAATGTTGTAATATATTTCTATAGGGGGCCACTTCCCATGGTTAATAACCATCAGGAAAAAAATGTACAACTTTTTCAGAATCATTTCATATACTAAATCTGAGTTCTATATTATTTAACTATTATTCCAACTCTTAAAGGGTAAATTAATTTGCTTTAGCTTTAGCAAGCTAAACATGCCTTTTTTCATGTCTTCCAAAAAAGATTTTACAGATGAACTTGGAAGATAATTTGCAGAAAAAAATATTTAAACCAATTATTCTAGGATACATATTTGCAAATTCATACTCTTCTTGGAATTCCTTTTTTAAAAATTGCATTCTGAACTAGAGAAATAAGCCAAATGTTCAGCCCAAGTCATTAATCACTTACATATAAATATTGGGCTTTATGTTAAATAAGCTGATAATTCTCCATTCCTTGTTCAATACTCTGGTTTATTTTGATATGCCAATTAATGCAAGGCCTCCACTATTAGGATATTCATTGAATCAGGTTTCATTTACTTATAAAAGATTCAAGTTCTCTCTTTAAGCTTTGTTTTGCATCAGATGATTTTCAGAATTCAATATCATTGGTCATAATATTCTTCTGGACCAGTATTTCTCAACCTTGGCTAAATTAAGATATGTGGATTTCAACTGCCACAATTCCTCAGCCAACATGCTGGGTTGCTAGGACTTGATAACCACTTGATGGCATCGAATGAATGAATCAATCAATTGAAATTAAAATCTTTCATAGACCTTTCAATGGTTGAGATTTAATTGGCGTGAGGTTGATTTCAGCTTGTTTTATTTTTTCATGCAGTAAATAGCCAAGGGTCTTCATAAACCAACAGCATATCAATACTATTAATGAGTAATAAAATAAACATAAATATAATCTGCCATTAATAATTACACTCACCATTCATTTTGCACAGTGAATGCCAAATGTATGTATTTCATTCACCAAATATATCAAACAATAAATTATAATCTGTTCATAATATAGACAGATTATAATTTGTCTATAATGTCTATATTATGAACATTAGAACACACACTGCTTTATGTAGAAATGAAACTTGTGATTTTAAACAATAAACTTTAATAAAAAAAATAATAAAAAATTAATAATCAGTTTACTACCAGAATTCACAGCCCTTTCCAAGTTACAGTTATTTCAACAAATATTCATATTTCATTGACAATGAACGTCTCTGCACCTTTTTGGAGAAGCTAATGGCTAAAGATGCAACATACGCTATTAGATAATATATGCTATTATTGCTCCCTTTGGAACAAAGGAATTTGACATATTATTTTTGTTCTGACAGAGCCACTGGTTTTTGTAAATGCTCATATTCTTTTTAATTATGCACAGATGCTTCTTTTGACTAGATATTTTGTGAGGCTTTTAGACATTTGGACTGCAAATAGTATTTTTATGGATCATTTTCCATTTTTATCATTCAGTAAACTAACTTAAATGTGAATCTAATTATATAAGACAGCATAAATGTATGTGTGAGACTATCTTTCATTAGCATGTGAAAGTTTTAAGCATTAGGAGCCTTTTCTTTCTTCTTTTCTTTTTCCCTTTTATGCATATAAAATAAATATTTTAAAAGCTTATGTCTGTTTTAATCAAATCTGCTTCTCTTTTGTTTTCTTTATTAGCATTTCCTCTCTCAGCCAAAGAAGTTGGAATCAGGGTATATATGCATAAAACTAGCAGAAAAATGTAGGAGAAATGATTTAAAATAAAAGTTGTTGAATTTCTTTCCCTGAACCAGGAAAATACTTTATACTTAGATCCTCTACCCCAGGCCTTAACTTTCTCTCACCCTTTCTCCTTGTTGGCTTGGCTATTTGTGGGAGGACAAGGATGAAAAGTGTCATTATGCAAATGACATGAATTCTATCATTTGCATAATTTGCATAATCATCCCAAAGGTGCTTTTTCAAAAGGCAACTGGGCTTTGTTTTTCCTTGAAGATGTTTCGCTTCTCATCCAAGAAACTTCTTCAGTTCTGAGCCCCAAGAATTTGGTGTTTGAGAGGAATACTAGAGAGCATACTTCCAAAGTGGATGGGAGTAAGAATCCGAGGGAAAGGCAAAAAATGGGCAGTGCCAGGTCAAGGTTTCCATCAACAATCTACTCCTCCACATCCTGTGTATTATTATTCTAAAAACGCCAGGAAACCACTGCATTCCAGTGGAAAGCCACAATGCTAAATTTTGACAACACAATTACATCACGGGAGATTGCCAGCTACTCAAGAGAGAATTTTAGGAGTCGCCCAGGACTGTGGGTGGACATGCACAAGATAAATAAACCCCGTTCAGGTATCCAGGTTTTGTTAGCTGGAAGTTTGCAGTCATAATGAGAAAACAGGTACTAGTTTGTCATATGAGTTGACGAGAGGTTTGATCTAGATCCAACTGTGAAAGATCCCATTACAGACCTGATTCAATGGGCAAAGTACTTATTCTCAATTGAAAATATTTTGCAGAAAGTATGATAACAACCTGTGTTTTGCAAGCACTTCCTAAAAGAAGCAGGTTAGTCTTTCCTATCTTGCTCTTCAGGTTTCAGTTCATGATTCAGAACTTGGTAATTCTGCCCTTTGAAATGGGTTACTGTTAATATTACTACACACTGCTAAAATTCTCGGGTCTGTTTGTAACCTTCAAATTGGGAGAATTGGAAGATAGAGGGCAACAGTCATTGAAACAAGGTAACTCTGATGGGCTAATTTACCTGGTGCCATGAGTCCTGTGGGAATGTAATTTTGGGAAGTTATAACCATTTCAGTCCCATAGTGTCTTCCAACTACACTTCCCAGAAACCTGTAGGTTGCATGGAGCCTTGCTTTTTTCCCACCTTCCTCTGGCCACTGTATTTATTTATTTATTTTTATTAGATTTTTATCCCTTTATTATTTTATAAGTAACTCAAGGCAATGAACTTATAAAATACTCCTATTTTCCCCATAGCAACAATACTGTGGTAGGTTGGGCTGACCGAGAGTGACTGGTCCAAAATCACCAACTAGCTTTAGTGCCTAAGGCAAGATTAGAACTCGCAGATTCTTTATTTCTAGGTCAGCACCTTAAACAGTACACCAAACTGGCTCTCTGCCCAATTGTACCACGGTACACAATTGGACGGCAGAAAGTTCTGACAGGCGAGTGGCAATTGGCTACTTTGGAACTGAGGCCAAAATTTGAAACTTCTTAATGGCAGTGTCTGATAGGGGAAGAGCGAGGGAGTGACCCAGATGCTTTCTGGCAAGGTATGTTTGGCTGGAGGGGCAGCATGTGCAATGAGCCTCTTCTTCCAGAGGGAGAGGCCCTTGGGGACATCCCAAGATTGAAGCAGGGCTGCAGTTTTCATCACAGTTCATGGTGATCCTCGTTTTTGCTCCCTCTAACAAAATGGCAGGCAGTTCCACAGGCCAGCCAAGGAAAAGGAGATTTCCGGCACTCCCTGCCAGCTTCCCTCAAGCAAAGTCAATGGGGAAGTTGGCAGGAAATCGGAAGCCTTTTTTTGCCTGCTCCTGGCCATTCTGTTTCTGTTTTGGGGTAAGAAAATATCTCTGAAAGGATGACCCAATGGCTAGCTAGTCCTATTTAAAAAGCTATCAAATATTAGAATCCTGCCCACTGAGACTAATTGTGTAGAAGGACTGACTGATCATAGGTCAATTATGTGCCTCACCTCACTTCCTGTTTGGTGTTATTATACTTTCTCATCGATTTGCACTTTATAGGGCACAGTTAACTTCTGATGCCTGGGATCTACAGGCCAAGTTGTAACAAAGATAGCCTTAGTCTTCACTGCAAATTCCAGCACAATTTGCTCTTTATTTATTGGAAATATATTACAATTAATTTCTTCATATTATTCAGTTATTTATTTGTCAAACTTAATATTTCTTTAGTTTAGGAGCAATATCATGTAGCCCAGGGGTCCCCCAACTCCCAGGCCGTGGCTCATTGGGAACCAGGTTGTATAAATGGTGGACGAGCGCACAAAACCATCCCTTCTTCCCCCACCGCTGCCAGCGGTCTGCGGAGCCAGAAAGATTGGGGACACTGATGTAGCCCATTCCTTTTGCATAAGTGCCTTATGTATACAAATAGTTCTCAACTTACGACTGTAATTGTGCCCACAATTTCGGTCACGAGTCCTGACAGTCGCAAAGCGGATCACTACATGACTATACTATACTACATCTGAATGTATAATCTTTTGTGGCATTCTTGTATTTGTTCATGTACTTCAAACTTTCCCTAATGCTATGTTCTTCAGATATGTTGGATTTCAACCCCCATCATCCCACCCACCGTTCTGATGCTTATTTCTGAAATGCGGGGAAAAAATCTAGAGAATAAACTTGGCTTATTCTTGCCAGATGATTTTGTGGTGGCCAAATCCTGTAGCTATGATTCAGCACTGCGTGATGCAAAGAAGAAGAAAAATAACCTAAAGAAATTTGTCATGTCTCTGAAAGCAGAGATCTGCTGATTTGCAAGAAGTCAGAACTGCTGAGTCATTTTTCCACATTGCACCCCTCCCAATTACCGAGAAATAGTTGTAAGAGGGGCCCCCGAGAAAGGAAAGCAGAGATCCTGCTCTTATTTGTAACAATATAGAGGTGGCTGATATTTAAATAGGGCCTTAGCTGCATTTGCACATTCTTTCATAAACAGGAGAAAAGTGATGTGACTTTGAAGGAAAATCAACTGTGTTTGAAAAATCTAACTACATAAACATATTCATTCCTTTAGCAGGGTAGCCTTGTCAAGGAAATGATTATTGAATCACTAATCAGCCATATGGCTCCTACGGACCATTTAAAAGATGTATTAATAATGGGACTCACCTTTCACTAGGCCTTGATTTGTATGGTTATGATTCACTGAATAAGCCACTATTGGCTGGGTTCACACAAATAACTAAATCGCAACCAACTCACCATACACTGGTTTACTGTGAACCAGGCCATGCTCTCTGTGGCAAGCCTCTTCTGCTGAGGATTGGTATCAGAGAAAAGATGCATTCTTGCTCTTTATTTTTCCTGTTAGGCATTGCAGGCCCTCCACCCAACACTAAGAGCATTAAAGATTCTGGGCAAGTTCTTTTGGAATCTCTTTTTCACGAAACACCAGCAAGCCAATTTACACAAGGCAGCCAGCTCTGCCACACCATAATCCGTGGTATTCACAAGCCACCTCCAGCCAGAAACCAACCTGGCTTGCAAGCTTTCTATCTCATTCCCTGTACTACAGGGGAGGTGTGGCAAGGAGTCAGCTTCTCCACCCAGAAAACAAAGGTCAGGAAACATATGGGCAAGTGTGTCCTCCTGCAGCAGAGCGTAAGTGGGATCACAGCCTCTTTCCTGACATTTGCTGAGCCGCTGTTTTCTGATGCACCACCAAGAGATTACTGATAATGATGTACGGTAATCTTGTCCTCCCAGGTTGCTCACTCATTTGCTTCTATACATGAACGCTGATTATGGCACGCAGAATCTGCAACCCAAATGATTCTGGATCTAAATATCCACAAATTCTGATTCATTCTGGGATTTCAAGTGAATATCTGAATTTGTCTACCGGTACATGAAACGCTGATGGGTTTGTTTGTGTAGGAGGAAAAGACTTTGCCTAAATGGGTAGTTATTTTCAGTGTTGAACGAAGCATTGTTTTTGCTACTAGAAATCGTTTAAATAGCCTCGAGGTCTGAGATGGTCATATTTAGAAAATTGTTCTATTCACTTTGTTTTTTTAACTGGAAGTATAATTCACTTTTCATTCTGCTTTTTTTTTTTTACGTGCATGCTCCCAATAACACTCTGACACTTTCCTTATCTCTCCAAACACACTGAAGGTGCAAATGTCTGATATATACAGTGTGTGCAAGTGACAGATGTCACATTGAATGATGTATGCAAAGCATACCAAGAAGGTAACACTATAAGAAAGGTGTTATTTTAGATACCAGTGAGATTTTTTTATGTAAATGAAATCTTGGAGTGTTTTCTTATTACATGCTCCTTGTTTATGACAGGGAAATAATCACTTTCAACAGATCCAAATCCCATGAAAGGCATACCAAGAACTGCCAAGATCTGTTTCTGATTGTTTGTAGAATGTCTAGCAAGCAATTTGAAAATATTGATCTTCATAATGATATAAATGAAACAAAATGGAGTCGGTATTGCTTTTAAAAGAATTGTTTAGCCTGACATATCTATAAGCTTAAAACAATTGTTTCTGCTTAACAGGTAAGTGTACTCGGAAAGCTTGCAAGGGTGTTAGGAAAATATGAAACCACAAAATGTGTTAGACGCTGTGAGAAACTGCAAACAGGTGTAAAAATTCCATTGAAGGCTGCTTCTTAGAGGCTTTTAGAAGAACAGGAAAATGGGAGGGGGACTTTAGAATGCGCTCTCGCTTTTGGGGGTTTTGAACTTTGAAAAACAGGAACTAAAAGGGAGGAGGGAGAATGTCTATAAAACTGTGAATCTTAAAAGTGACATGTGTTCACCTTTGATGAGCCCACTTTTGCAAACGTGCTAATAAAAATCTACTTCAAGTCATTGTCTCGAGTAGTTCCATATGCGAACTTGAACTGTTTACATCAATAAGAAATGTCACACTCCATATTGCATTCATATTGATTTCGTCTGTCCAGTCTAGGTTCCGTTCTAAAGTCAGTACTCAGATACAATTTCTCTTTGGACTCAATTCACAGGTGCTGGCAATATCCTGGCTCTCCATCTTTGTGCTATTACATTAGTCACAGGGTTGCTTATATGGGTGAATCTGTTTTAGTTTTAATGTCCAGTGTATTTCAAATGCTAGTTTTTTAGATTAATGTTGGTGCAATAGATGAAGACCCAAATTCCAAGACAGTTACAAAGGAACATTTGGAGAGAATCTGAAATTAAATTGGCTACAGTCCAAAGTTCTTCTGCTTTAGATTTATCTTTCAATGGCACAAAAGAGGAAGGCATCATCTAATCATATCAATACTTAATCATACCAATCCTATCATACTAACCCTGTTTTTAGTCTTTTCTCCCTATCTTCTTTTTCTGACTTTTTCTGTTGGGTTGATTCAGCATCGTCAAAGGTTTTAGACAACATGAAGGCAGGCTCCTAAAGTTGTAATCTTTCGGTAATTAAAGTAACATCTGACATATTTTATTTATCTCTTCCCATTAGAGTCATACAGCTTTGCTTTCATTCCCTCACATACAATATACAATACCATAATAATAATAATAATAATAATAATAATAATAATAATAATAATAGCATTAGATTTATATGCCGCTTATCAGTGCTTTTTACAGCTCTCTCTAAGCGGTTTACAGAATCAGCATATGAACCAATAATAGGCACTTGTTGAGCAATTCTCTTCTCAGCTAAATATATTACATCAGAAAACGATACTGATGCACCCCCTCGGTGCACACCAGGATCCTGTCCCAAATATTAGCAGAGGAGGAATGGCACAGCTTTAGTATTAAAAGTAGAAAGAAGGTTGTGTAATTTACAGGTTTGCAAGGGAATGGAATAGAGTACTTCAAAAAAAATCCTATTCTTCAAAAAGATCCTATTTCTAGGAAGTTTTCCAATGTCCTCTTCTTCGATTTAAGCCTTTCAGTTTTATGTCTATGGAGGTGAGTGGTTGTCACTCTAGCTTTTGACACCAACTTATCAATTTGGTTTCCACACAAGCATAAATGATAGAGGTTATTGACCTTACTTTTTCCTCAGCAACTCATTTCTTCCTGAGAACCACCCAGACTTTTTGCAAATCTGATCAAGCCCAGAAAATTTGTAGAAACAAAAAAAAAAATGCTAACCACTAATGGAAGGAGAATAGCATACGGTATGCTGCCAGAGGTAGTATGATCTCTACTAAGGACATCCCCAGGGAGACAATCAAAGCATCAGGATCAAGTCCATAAACATGTGATCAAAGCCCTGTCCCCTATATGCATCAGGACAAGATTGCCATCTTGACTTTTATAGCCCCTAGTCTCTTCTCTCTAGGTCACAGGGACATCAAGAGGCTTTCCGGGGACAAGTCACTGCGAGGGCATGCATTGTGACAGACTAAAGGCTGTCTAACCAAAGTGGCCAATGAAGCAGAAGCCTTTCCTAGCAGTTCATACACTGCTTTTACACAGCAAAATTCTGAGCAGAGAGTCAGCAACTGTCTCTCCCTGTTTCACCCCCCTCCCCGTTTCCCTTCTGAAAACGCTCCCACCCTCCCAACGACCTCTTGCAGAGGGGAAAGCAGCAGGATTCCTTCTTCCTGGAAAACAATTAAAATGAAACAAGACTGGTTTAACGAACAGTACTTTTCATTCTTCAATTAGCAAACTCAAATCGTTTTTTCCCCCCTTCATCTGTCTGCGAGTTTCATGGTGATGGCTAAAAAAAATTGCTGAGTCACCATACTGACGATGTAGTCAGCAACCGCGAGGTTTTGAAATCTTTTTGGTTCTGGTCCGTGTGCACTTATATTACACAGCAACTCCCAAGAATGACTGGCATGCATGCATGATTGGAAGCTGCGGAGAAAGGAGTCTGAGTAAGGCACTCATCACAAGTCCATATGTGAGCCTTGAACGAAGGAGCCACCCCTGAGCATCTATCAGACTCCAAGTTCATATGGCTTCCACAGGCAAAAACCAGGCAGACCATCAGCTTGAAGAGAAAGTGGTCTCCTGTGTTTCTAGTTAATGAGAAGGAAGCCTTCCAAAAGTGACAATGCTTAGCATTTGTTTGCAAGATAGCAAACAGAAAGGTAATTTCAGGGAATATAGGAAGGCAAATGGTCCTACTTTTAAGGGTTGGGCATGCTTCAAAAATGATTCAGGAAAAATGCTCCATACATCCTGTGAGTGCAGCTTCTCTCTCCTATTTTCAATGCAGCCTGATTTTTTCAGGTTCCCACACACGCTTGTAAAAAAAGAAAAAGAAAAAGAATGGTGCCACCACTTTGAAAATCATATTAATTTCTAGGAGTGGATTCTTTCTTAAAGCAGCAGTAGCACTTTTTAAAACTCACTTTTGTTAATTCTGAGGAATGTTTTTTTTAAAAAAACAATGGCACCAATCCATTCACTGAACAAGTATTGGCTGAAAAGCTAATCTCAGAAGGCTGAGCTTGTCACTCAGTCACAGAGCTCTCTATATTTGAAAACTGCTCCATTCTTAAAAAGTAACACAAACTCAAAAGCTGCTCAGGTGTGTCACATAGAGCCATAATGGAACGGGATTTAGTGGCAATGAAAAAGCACATCATTACAGCCACTGTGAAACCCACCTAGCTGAGCTCTTCATTTTAACTTTCCACTGCCTAACTTGGCCATTTTTGTATGATGTGTGTAGCACAATTCCCTAAGGAGATGTTTTGAAAAGAGCTAGCAAAAGGACTCACAGAACAGCTGAAATAAAGAACTATTGTTATAACCTTCAAAGTAATAAAATGTCTTGGAAAAGAATTTGATCTTTCACTGCTTTCAGGGGATGATTCAAACCACATACGAGCTTCCTTGTTATTATCCAAATAACTAGACAATGATGCACATAACAGCAACATATTCTGGGTTAATGGAAGAATGAAACTTTAATAATAGCTCTAAAAAACTTGGAAGAGGATTTTGCTTCCCACTGTGTGTTCATCCATTTCTCTTATCCAATTGTTATTCCTGGTGAAACAGATTCTTGGAATAAGATCAGATCAGTAGAATCTATTTAATCCTTGCCAAAGATACATCTCCTAAATTTAAATAAATGAATATACAGCTCTGAATGCTTTTATTTATCCAATGCCAAGCTTTGGTTTTAAGCGACTTCACCCCATGATATACATTGTATGGAAATGATTTCTCTACCACAAAAGAAACTGTAGTTACAGCTTGGTCTGCAGAGTTACTATAATAGAATACCTATTGACAGAAGCCTATATAATCTTGTTAAAGACACCTGGAACTGCACAAACTTCTCAAGTTTGCCTTGCCAGGTAAGTTTGCATTTGAAAGCCACTGCAACCTACTGGCCAGGCAGAAATTGTTAGGTTTTTTTTCAGCCACACATCTCTTCCAGTCTACAATTACTAGAACTACCAAATCAGAGCTGCAAAATTCCAAATGAGCATTGGATGGCTGCAAAGTTTGTTCCTGAATCTCTCTGATAGCATCTAGTGAAAATTCAGATTTTTACAGGTCAGACGTGCCAGCCCTAACAATTACAGCACGTTTTCTAAGCAAATTTTGCACATGACCTTTTATTGACACACCAGACCCAGCACTCTATTAAAGGTAAGTGATTTGATGTTACTTAAAAATAATTGCAATTACATTAAAATAATTGGAGTTGTGGGTGCTTACTCTTAAAATATAAGGTTAACGTCAAGTTAAAATCAGCTTGATGAAATATTTGGAGGGGCTCTGATAACCTACATAAGGCCTTCAAGTGTGGCCCTGAATTTTAATTTTTCACCTTGAGCTACTCCAAAGGCAAGGAAGCTGTGGCTGTTTAGATGCTTCTAAACTATAGAATCCAAGATCCCCAAGAATGGGGTTCAGTAGCATTAACTTAATAACGCTGGGCATGGTAAGATCTATACCTCATTTGGACAAATACCTTATTTAGGAGAAGTACTTAAATGTCCTTCTTCCTTTATACCTCAGATTCATTCATTTTCCTCCAAACCTGGCAAATCGTACACTGAACTGATAAAGCCTTGATGAACACAATTGACTGGGGTCAATTCTCCTAATCAAGCTTCATTCTCTGTTTCATGACCAGTTCTTTTAATAAACTACAGTATGCCAAAGATCTCCTGGTTATTATTTACCTTCCTATTTGCTTAGAGGTTTCCATCTTAGAAGAACAACTCAACTTATAAAAATCCAGTAAAGAGAAAGGAACAAATGCCACTCAAACAGGAAGCAATAAGAAAAGTCAAGGGCAATTTGAAAATTCACAATGCATCTACTTACTATTAGAAACATGTTGCTAGAGTGATGGACTTTGGCTGAACCAGCATGACAGTTCTGAAGTTTTTTAAAGGGCAAGTAGGATAATTTTTAAAGGGCAAGTAGGATTGCAGTCATATATTCTTTCCAGAGTAATCCTGAACAAGTTCCACAGAGCTGGCATGGATTACAAAATTATGTGGAAGGGAGGGCCTTTCTGAAAGTAGAAAGGTGCATTCTGTCCCCTAGCCCAAATTCTTAAGACCAAAAATAATGCCATGTCTTCCATTCTAAACCTGTTCTCTCTGAAGCTTCTCATATGCATTTTGATCTCAAGCTAAGTCTCGAGTTAAGTCTGTAAGAAATTATAATTGATATGAAAACATCACTGGCCATAGATATCCAGTAGTAAAGGCAGGGAGGGTTGCTCGTCCCCTTCGCCTTTTGATGCTATTCTGTGATATTTCCTTAGAGTTCATCCATTTTGATTGAGGAGATGAAAACTAACCTTTCAAAACTTCCAACTAATGGGCTGGTCTGTTGGAAAATAAAGCACATCTTGAACATTGACAAGTCCTACACTCATGTATTTTCACTCTAGCAAGTAGAAGCTCCCATTCTGAAGCTGTATAGCAGCCAAGGATATGATATGTGGCTTAATACCAGTTTTACCCTATAACTACATATCTGTATCTAAATTACTGTTCTTGTTTTCCTGCCTCACATTCATTCATTAAGTGAAATGATATTTAGGATGCTATCCTATACAGTTTAGTTAGATGTGAATCCAACTGATCTTGAGTTAACAGATATTACTTCAACTGAAACATAGTCCCCCTAAGTGTACTGGTATGTTCTTAGGAGTAAGGCAACAATCCCAAATGTATTTATTCATATTATCTATCAGAATACCCGTGACACATTGGGTCATAATTTCAAAGATATACAGTACCCATACCAGATTTCTCAATGCTTTCAACAATGGCAGACCTTCTAATGTACTGCTTTCACTGGAAACATTCTTAAAAATTCAGGGAGATATTGTTGTCTTGCTAAATTTTAATTCCATGGGAGTCATGGGTTCCAGATTTTGGATGCATTCTGTAAATTAGCCCACTTGAGGTATTTTGATTAAAAATTGTTGTCCCATGAAGCATCATTTTGCCCAGTTAAAGGTTATAGGAACAAGAGTTTTACTAGTATAAATAAAGCTGCCTATCACACACAAATAACTCTGGGTGGCTTACAAAGTTAAAACAAATACATCAAACATTACACACCCACCTCCAATGCCTAAAGATAAACTGTTAACTTTATTGACCAACAATAGTGGTAGAGCTCATCTACCCCTTGACTCAAATGCCTGGGGAAACAACCAGGACTTCAATGGCTTGCAAAAAGCTAGCAGTGTTATATATGGGTACTCATTGTAATTTGGAATTTACTTCCAGTATGCAAATGTTAATATATTACTTGATCAATGGGATTTACTTCTAACTCACACAAACCCATGCTACACAGATCACTTCTTAAGTTTCAAAACTCAAATCAATTTAAATGATGCCTAAGAATTTTTTCAGAGCATGTACAAATGACCATACTGTGTATCTACATGCTGCTGCATGCATACTTATCCTGCATTCACACTCAGAAATTTGCACGTTATGCCATTGGCACACTCACTAATTTACATATTGACTGTATGAACTTTCATATTGGAAGACTCTTTCCAAATACAGATGCTTCTAAACAGATGGCTCTAATGACATCTTAAAGAATTGGGGGAGGGGAGTTTTAAAAAAATGAATAAAAGTTAGGAACACATGTGAAAACTGCAAATATAAAAAATATCTTTGCTCCAGCCTTAAATCCCATATGTACCAAGTAGTACACACACAAACTTTTCTCTGGAAGCATCCTTAGTGTTTGATAATATGCAAAATGTGCCAAATTACTTGTGAAAGTTAATTAAAAATAGGTTTGTTTTAGACATCCTTGGCTAAAGTAGTAGCGGAGTGTTGGACCTACCTCTCCCCTCCCCTCCCCATGAATTGGATGAAAGTCTATGGAGATTCTCAGTCATCCAGGTCATGGTTGTCCCAAAGGTGCTTTTTCAAAAGGCAACTGGACTTTTTTTGTGTGTTTTTTTCTCCTGAAAATGCCTGAAGATGCTTCTTGGATGAGAAGCAAAATATTTTCAAGAGACAAGAAAAAGCCCCAAAAAGTCCAGTTGCCTTTTGAAAAAGCATCTTTGGACATGAGTGGGATAGTTTTCGAAGTCAATTAACACTTTTCTAATTTTTAGCAATTTTATATACTTTTTTAAAAAAAATCTAGACAGTTCTTTATCCGTTTGGAGAAAAATTAAGGGCCGTCCTGTCCCTTTTACCCAGGGTGAGTCAAGATATTTACCCAAGTCCTGTAATGGGGTTGCAGTTTTAAGCACCCGAGAGAACAAACCCAACCGAATACAATTGGATAAAAAATATTCTCGTATTCTCGCAACCCTTGTAACCAATACTTGTTCAACCATCAACGACTATCTACCCCCTCTTGCTGGCTTCGCACAGCACACCGAAGTTGCTTTACAGATAAAGGCTGGTCGGACTTCTCCCAGACCCCGACGGCAGAAACGAGCAAGCTGCAGCTGCTGCCTTTGGGATTCGCCTGTTACTTGAACCCAACCGCCTCAGATAATGGGGCGCGTTGTCGACCGGCGCAAGGCAAGAGCTGGGAGAACCTCCGTCTAACACCCCGTCTGTCCGATTCGCTCACCTTCCAGAGGGGGGGCCGAGAGCTCTCGGATCGTCCTCACCCAGGTCTCGGCAACATGCCGGTTCTCTTCGGCGTCCTGCGACGCCAAGACGCAAAAGGTCTTCGCTACCTTCCGCCGAGATTCCCCGTGGTACCACCAGCCCTTCTTGAAAGGGTAGCAAACGACGCAGAAGTAAGCGGCTGCCGGCTGCTGCGAGGCGCTCTTGCTCTGGAAAGCGTAGCAGCCCACGCAAGTGGAGAGGCTCAGCGCACTGCCCGCGTTGCAGCTCCGGCCGGCCGAGTCCAGCCGGCGCACCAGCAGCTCCGAGCCGCTTGTGAGGCTCAGGGCACAGTTCACCTTCAGAGAAGGGACGAGGCGAAAGACGCCCGAGAGCAAAACTTCCTCGGAAGCGCCTTGGTCCGAACCTCCTTCCATCGCCTCAGCCGCAAGGAGCGGGCGAGCCGGCGCGAAGCGAGGGCTGAGCCCAATGAGGCGAGAGAAGCAACGCTGCTCCGGGACTTTCTTTTCAATGAGCGGCGGAGGGCTGGCTTTTGAGATTGGCGCTTTGCTCTCTGGGGCCATCGGCAGGCCGCTCCCGGGAATGGCGGGAAGCGGGATTCATTCATGACGAACTCCCAGCGCTTCACAAGCCGGCCGTGTTTTTTTTTATTAGCCTGCTCTTGTGCACACGAAAGATTTCGTTTAAAAAGTTTACCTTACTGGGCCCGCGAACTAAAAATCCGACTAGTCTTCAACTGTTTGTTCAGAAGATTCGAATAAGTTCCACGGGGATTAGGGCAGGTGTTTCTAGTTGGCCTTGACTGATCTTGTAAAAAGCTAGGTAGGGTTGGAGTTGGTTTGTCCATGGATGGGGACTTCCCAGGTCAGAAAGTAAAGTAAAAACATCCCAGAAGAAAGCTGCTTAAGCCTACAGCAGTCCTGGCTTACCACCATAATTTGGCCCAAAATTTATGTTGTTAAGTAAAACAGTTAAGTGAGTTTTGCCCTATTTTACAACTTTTCTTCCCATGGTTTTAAGTGAATCACTGCGATCGTTACATTAGTACAGTACAGTTGTGAAGTCAATCTGGCTTCCCCATTGACTTTGCTTGTCAGACGTTTGCAAGAGGTGACCCTGGGACACGGCAACCGTAATAAATATAAGTCAATTGTCAAACATTTGAATTTTGATCATGTGACCATGGGGATGCTGCAACAATCATAAGTGTGAAAAAGGTCATAAACGTAACTTTTTTCAGTGCTGTTATAATTTCAAATGGTTACTAAACAAACTGTTGTAAATTGAGGATTACCTGTATTTGGTGCTGTTGCCATAAGAACAACATAGGCATGGGTCTGAAGTCTTTATTTTTCCCTTTCTTTTGTATCTGACATGTACTAAACAAAAATGTCTTCAAACTGCAGGACTTCAAGGCCCAAAATTTTTCATTTCTTTGCTACTCAGCAGGCAAGTAGGCTAATAGCAGTGTTGTCATTAGTATAGACATCTGTTTCCAACTCTAATTACCACAACAGGCTAAAATCTTTGCAGAAGACACCAGACATTTTGTAATATTGTAAAGAACATCCTGCCATACACAAAATAGATTTTGTCCCAGTTTTCATTGAAAAGGTAGAAGTCTAAGAGATCATGGCAATTAGTCTACATTTTATATAAGGCTTTTCGTGGAATTAGAAGTGGCACCAGTGATGTAACTATTGTGAAGACAGGGAAGATAGATGTTGGGACTTGCAGGCAATAGACCACCTGACTCCCACTTGCTGCACAGTCCTTGCCCCACAAGTTCATCTAACCTCGCGCGATAAGGTTGAAATTGCAATAGGAATGACCCTTGCCCCTCTTCCACTGAAACCTAATAGATGTCAGTGATTCTGAAAATTACCTTGCCTGGGCCATGAACAATTGTACATTGTACAGAACCACTGATATTTGCATAGTAACTCCTTCTGGAAGAAAAGGTAAGTATATTACCATATTCCGAAAGAAAAAGAGAACCTTCATAAAGTGGCTTGAAACATCTTAAAAGTGAAGATATTTCTTATGGCATATCTTGCTTGGTTCCTTTTAAAAAAAAAAGGAAAAAGAAAAGAAATGAAAACCTATGGGGGGGATATCCAGAGCTGTCCAAACTCTCCTATAAAATATAGTACTATGGCATATTTTAAGCACGATAATACTACTAGATGCCTCCTTGTTTTTATGATAAGTGAATAGCTATTATCACCCATTACTCAACTAATAAAGGCACAAGGTTTGCTGAAAAAAGAAAACCCCAAGGTTGTAAGACCTAAACACAGAAAAGATATGCTAGGTAAAATTTTAGAAGTTGAAGTTCTGCCTGGCAGGCTCTCTTAACACAGAAGTAATAAGAGCAGGTTGCTAGAAATAGCAGCAATCCAAACCAAATAATGCACAAAAACATGGATTTGTCAGCAATTTATTTCCATCCATTGATTCCAGAGGTGTTGATGTCTTCAAATAATTATCTACCCTTCCTCCCATTTTCATAACTCTATGCACAATAACATTATTTTGCTTTGATTCTAAAGTAATTGATTGCCCAGCAGCAATTTCACAGCAACTCTCGATAAAGCCTGATTGAGAGCTTATACTGTATATGATTCCAATAGAAGAGAATATATGTAGCTCAGGGTTGAACCATGAAATCTTTGGTACTCTCTGGGCTTGAATGTTTCATTGTAAATGTTTAATTATCCAACTAGGCTAGTCAGTATGGGGTTTGCTGCCTTTTTACATACAGTAGTTTGCTCTTTTAGTGTTGATGGGAGATTTTCTTTTAGAAGTTCCTTGATTAAGGTATTGCTTTTCGCTTGATTGTTTGATGTTAATCCTTGCTTATCTGAATGTAGGCTGCTGGATTTGGTCTGGCCTTTTTGTTTCTTTCTTAGTTTTTTTTTGTCTTTTTTGAATGGTATGTAAATGTGGTTTATTTCTGTATGTCTGTTGATGGCTGATTTGTCCGAATGTCAAGTTTCTAGGAATTCCCTAGTGTTTTTGGATTTAGCTTGGTTTAGGGTGCTCACAGTTTCCCTCTTGAAACTGTGGTTGAATCTGTCCATGTATTATGAGATTAAGGAATTTTCATCATGCCTTTTGACTGCTAGTTGGTGTTCATGGATGCACTCTATTAATATTCTGTCTGTTTGTCCTATATAGTGGCTGTTAAAGTTGTTACACTATATGTTGTAGATGACTCCTATTTTTAATTCTTGGGCCAGTGGTTCTTTCGGTTTTTTTTACATGATATGTAAACATTTAGTGTAAAACATTTAATTAGTTTTGTGCTCCAGTGATGCTGTGTGATTGTAATAATCGGTTGATTGTTTCTGAGATGTTTTTGATCTGTTGTTTTCTTCTTTCCTTGTCAATGTTATTCCTTTGATGATGTTGGTTGTTTTATGTGTCTTTTCTCTTCCCTTTTTTATGATGAAGATTATCATTTGCAAACTAGATCCATATTTTGGTTGTATATGTGGGAGTATTATAAACACTGCACTCCCACACATACAACTAAAAGTATGGATCCGGTACATTAACAACACCTTTGTCATAATAAAAAACAACACATTACTCTTCCTGGATGTCGTCATCTGCAGAGGAAATAACAACAAATTAGAAATGCAAGTCTATCAAAAAATAACCCACACTAACCAAGTATTCTATTACCAAAATAATAACCCAGCAATGTAAGAACATTATTCAGACGAACAAAAAAGCAGAGCACTAGAAAAAGGAAACTGACCACCTATACAACATCTTCCAAAAAAATGATTTTTTTAATAAAAAAGTGCCTAACCATTTAATCTACTTTAACACAACCAACCAAGCTACGTAAAGGATAACAGTACCCTAACATCAAAAACATTTTAGAAACAACCAACATATTATTACAACTATACAGCATCACCGTAGTGCACAAACCAATTAAAACCCTCCAAACATCTTACATAAATCCAAAGACCCAGTAGCCCAAGAAGAAGAAAAAAACAAGAGTCACCTACAACATATAATATAATGACTTTAACAGCCACTATGTAGAACAGATAGACAAAGGACAAGCAGAGCACATCCAGGAACACCAACCAGCAATCAGAAGACACTTTGAAAACTCAATCGCACAATGCATGGACAGACTTAATCATAGTTTCAACTGAGAAACTGTGAACATTCTAGGCCAGTGGTGTCGAACCTTTTTCAGTTCGTGTGCCAAATCGCTTGTGCGTGCACTCCCACGTGCCCCCCACCCACACTGCAATGCACGCCCCCCCATGCATGCACAGCCTCCTCCATGTATGTGCACGCGACCCCCCACGCATGCACACACGACCTCCGGGATTTCTAGCCCAAAAAAGAGCTGAAAAACAGCTGTTTTTCGGGGTCTTTTTTAGCTAGAAACCCAGGGGTCGCGCATGCATGCGCAGTGGAGCTGTGCTGGGCGACGGCTGGCGTGCCAGGCGACATGGCTCCATGTGCCAATTTGGGCACGCGTGCCATAGGTTCAACATCACTGTCCTAGGCCAACAAACTAAATCCAAAAACACAATCAACACCCAGTTGATTAAGACCAAGATGTGATATTACTTTCAACTGCTTTCTGATAAAGTTCAAAGGTGGATAGCAATGCTCCTTGATTCAGCTGGTTACTTTGGGATGCATTTTGAAGAGAGGATAAAGCTTGAGCTCTCCTGAGCCTTAAATCTAGGCCTGCATTCTTTAAAAAAAAATCCCTGCATGTTTTTGCTTTTCTTATTCAAACAATTGACTTTATGCTATTTATACCCTGAACACATTCCTCCTCTTCTTTTAAAAAAGTCATTGCATTTTTAACACAGAAAACTCTAATTGCCCTTATCCTTTTTTAAAAGCAAGTGTTGCCTGTTTTATTTGGTTTTTCCTTTTTTTATTATTTTTTTAAACCAATGGAATCGTGCTCTCCTTTCTTGCTTAGCAGAAACTATATACAGCCACAAACTCTCAGTGCATAATCCCAAAGTTATATCATCGCTCATGCTGAGAGCTGAGAGATGAAGGTGTGTCTCTTTATTTTGCAATCAAGAAGGGTTTTTTTTCTGAAATTGAGCATTGAGTGAAGCCAAATAAGTCTGTGGCAAAGATTATAAACTTCTTTACCTATTTATATGTCAAGTAAAGGTCAACAGATTATAAAATGTGTCATTCTTTAGCCCTAAGTTAGGATTAGATTTGTTCTCTTAGGTTATCTTTGAAGTATGCTGACTGCGAGAAGTGAGGCAGAGGCCAACTGAGAATTGCCATTTAGGGACTTCCTGCCAATACAGGCTTTTTCATATCTTTTAATTGTGTGCCCAAATCCTGAGAGCAAAAAAGCAGCCCACTGAAGGTTTTGGCCCCACACAAGACAGAGTTCCTCCAGTGGTCAACTCTTTGAGAGCAAAAGGACTACCTGCTGGAGAGTTTCAGCTTCATGCAGGGTCAAGTCCCTCTAGCTGGCAGCTCTTTCACACCACTTAACAATCCAGGAGATTGTTTAATGACCGCAACCAGAAGTGCTGGGATTGCAGTTTTTGAACAAAGCAATCATGTGATGTCTCACTACACTCAAGGACCAAAGATTCTAGTCTCAATTGTGGTTGTAGGGAGCTTGGTGGCTCAAGTGGTTAGAACACAGTACTGCAGATCAGCAGTTTGGCTGATCGAATCCCACCAGCTCCAAG
>JANHJO010009869.1:0-14228 GCA_032468235.1 Pseudoxyrhopus heterurus
CGAGCTTGAATGGACTCCGGGGGATGGTAGAGGACAGGAAGGCCTGGAGGAACGTTGTCCATGGGGTCGCGATGGGTAGGACACAACTTCGCAACTAATAACAACAATGTCAATATAATGAATTGAATGAATGAATGCGATTCGGGATGGAAAATGATTAGTATCTCAGGATTTAGGTTGGCAAGTGGTCCAATTAATATGTAGAGATTTAATGTAGTTAAGCAAGGGTGTCTTACTTAAAGCAGCTGTCAATTCTATTTTCAGTTTTAACTCAACTTGCAACATATTCCAAAGCAGGGCTATAGGTAAGGTAGTCCTTGGGTTATGACAATAATTAAGCCCAAAATTTCTGGCCTTCACCCTCATCCTCACCCCACAGCTGTTTGACCCTTAGGAACTGTTTTTCAAGGAAGGATAATGTTTTCTTTTCCTTATGAACTAATCACATACGTTATTCCAGCCAGAGATCACAAACCAAAGGCAAGGACATTGCATTACCATTGTAGCCAAACTAAGAGAAGCACATGGCATCACTAAAGGCAGATGAAAACAATGAAAAGCAGTATTTTAAATGGATAAGCAAATGTTTTTGTAAGAAGAAGCCAATAAATTTGTTAAACAGGCAGATTATCTTTTTGGCAGCATTCAGAAGAACAGCAAGACAGATCCCTAACTCCCAGGCAACATTAAACCCTGGTGTGGTCTGGCTTTAGCTTAGCATGCTGTACAAACAAAGGCAACCATGGTTTCTTCAGTAAACTCTAGACGCATTATTACCTGTAAGTATAATATGTCAAGGATGTGAAGTTCAGCTTTTAAGAATAACCATCCCAGGAATGCATAGTGTTCCAACCCACCTTAGATGGAATTGCACTTAAGAGGCCGTAAGTATAACTCGAAGTGACGCAACATCCCTTTGAGTCAATACCACGATTGGCCCAACTCAAGGTTACAGCAGAGAGTGCAAACATTTGATTTCCAGAAGCTTTTTTGTTTTTTTTATCAAGCCAGTACATTCTTTTAACCTGTCAACAAAGTGACGCCATCCAAGTCTAAACGAGGACATGGAATGATCTGCGGCCAGGAAAGCATCTTGCTCCAAAGTTCCCAATTCTGTTGCGTTTGTCGTCCTCACCGCCACCAATCTTGCCAAATTCAGTCATTTGGGTTGCAGCTGTATCTCCACACACACACACACACACACACACACACACACACACACACCATCCACAGCTCCATGCAGAGCTGGAACTTCTGAAGTGAACTTAATCACCGGAGTTGGAATGGAGAAAACACCTGCAGGTTTACTGGATGCGAAACCCATCACTGTGCAGGCTTCAACCGATTCTATAATTATTGCCCTGTTTCCAAGGTATTAACCATTTAAGCATGAAATTTGCCTCGCTTGTACTTTCTTTATACATATACTAGCTGATTACCCGGCCTTGCTCGGGTTTTTTTTCTTTCTTTAAGCGCTGGCCGCCTTTCTTGAGCGAAAGCCAGGGGCGCTTGACAGCACTTTGAGCTTAGCGGGCGGAGACGCTGCCGCTCAACGAAGCCTCTATTAGCGCCAATCACCTGCTGTGGCCGCAAGGAAGGAGCTGCTGCAACTCTTCCACCGCTGGCTGCCACTGACCGAAACTCATAGCTCCTTACTTGCAGCCAGAGCAGGTGATTGGCACTAATGGCAGCCAGAGCTTTGTTGAGCGGCAGCGTCTCCGCCCGCTAAATTCAAAGGCTCTTCCCCTATTTCTTACTTGTGCTCCTCTGTGGGCTTTGTGGCCGGTGACTGGAAGATTTTTTGCTGCTTGCAAGCAAGCCTCCTGACAGAAAGTTCGGACAGAAAAGCACAACATGAAAAAACGGTTGGGAAAAAGGAAGCTGTGCTACGCATGCGCAGTACAGCTTTTTCTGTCATTTTTTGCTCTGTCGGTGTCCCTATTGGGGGGCATAGACTCCCAAATGGGTTTCGTGACCCCTACAGTGCTGATCTCGCAACCCCAAAGTATGTATATGCCAAATTTCGGGGAGATAGCTGCAGGGGTGTGGCTTGGAATCGAGCACATACAAACCCACACTTCTCTTTTATAGATATAGAAGATTTCTATTCCAAATGTATTTTGTACTACTCTCTGAAGACTTAGATTTTTGAGTTTTATGGGATGTGGAATCTTGCCGTTATAGTACTGCCATTGGATGCTTGGATAGATGCTTCATATCTCATTGCACTTTAGAGTGTTTCAAACATCCTAGGACTGCCTGGAGAAATTAAAAATTAATACTAGTCTATAAGTAACATATAATTTTTTTTTCAGGGAATGCTTTCCTTTGGATAGTGAGATGGTGGCAAATAAATGTAATTAATAAATAAATAAATTTTCTAACAGTGCTATTAAATAGTATGATGAGACATGACTGCATAACACATTGAACCAGGCTCCAAAATGACAACTAATTCTCTAAAGATTAATTAGGTTTATTTATTTATTTGAATTTCTATGCCGCCCATTCCCGAAGGACTCACACAGTCCACTCGGAATATTTAGTTTAGTTTGTAAATTAGGGTAAACAAATTTAGAATTATGTATGGGCTGTCATCGTAGCTTGTGACAAATACAGTTGAAATCATTAGCTTAGGATAATCTTATCTATTTATAGGACTGCTCAATCAAAAAGAAACTTCAAGGCAGTCCTGTGAATTCCAAACACTGAATAAAATACTCAAATCTAAATCCTTACTGTCTAAATACAAGCTTAGTAAAAATAATATAAAGATAGGTGGATAAAAATGCCAAATTAGTCTAAATAATTGACTATGTGACCATCTATTATAATAATAACACATTAATATGCTGTGCCCAACTCTCAGCGATTCTGGACAGCATATAAATTTAATAAAATATTATCAACTACTAGTGCTATTTGGACAAATGTTTCAACACATTTCATTGACATTCTGGCGATCTAAATTTCTGATGATGTACAAATAATGTTTGGTCTGTAAGCCAGTTCAGTCTAATAGTTTCTAGCAGGTTAGAAAGTGGGAGGTCACGAATTCAAGTCCTGCCTTAGCCATAAAAGCCAACTGGGCCATTTTGGGACAATAATTCACTTCCAACCTAATCCATCTCAGTGTTGTTGTGGGGAAAATAGGAGGAGGAAGGAGTAGTGTGTGTGTGCCGCCTTGAGTTGTTTGTAAAAATAGTAAAAGCAGGATATATGTACATTTATATATAAAATATCAAATATAATATAATATACCTAATATATTACTGTTATATTACATTATATTGGTTATAATAAATATATACACACATATATACATACACATATATACATGCATATATGCACACATATAATAAATAAGTATAGTATAGTATTAGTATAATATGTGTTCCCAGATTTCCGCTGAAGTAGAGCTTAATCCTCCTTAGTTGCTCCAAACAGCTCATGACATAAGTTTCTCCTACCAATTTCAGCAGAATTAAACGGCAGCGATTTCGGAGACTCGTCTCAACTCCTACTCCGTTGAAACAGCGTAGCCGAAAGCTAAGCAAATTGGACCCCGCCGGAAGTGTAACCGATTCTACTGCGGCATCTTTGCTGCTGAGGTCACCAGAGCAGGAAATAGTAGTCGTACCAGTTGTAAGAATAATCATGCAATTGCTCTACGGACTCCTTTTGTTGCAGTACCGCACTATGGCTGCGCCCATGTAACGAAGGAGGATTTCTATGCAGATCTTTCCAGGCGATTAATGGGTCCCCCTTTCTAAAACATTTCCCCCCCTTCCTGGGGAATCCACTATCGGCGGAATTCCAAGTTCTCCCAGAACCGGAGTCTTGGGATTTCTTTAAATATGTTCGTCAAACCTTTCAGGGTGAAATCCAACACCGCTATCAAAGGTTCCGATAGGTGAGTTTGCTTTTTTTTTTTTTCATTTCAAGGCATTATATTCATGTTGACCGCAAGGAGCAGTTTTATGTGAGCAAGCCGAAGACTCTACACGATAAGGACGACGCGGTTTTGAAATTCTGTGGTCAGTAAATGCCTGCTTCAGCGTGAATGCAAAGTTTGATCGTTTTCCTTACAGACATCGTGTTAGGTGGAAAGATTGATGGTCGACAGATAAAAGTGATCTGATTGTTACTCCAGCACTGTATACAGTATGCATCGAAAGGAATGTTGGGCTAAGATTTTGTTTTGACAAAACAATAACGATCTTCTAAATATGTGTTATTAAATGAGATGTAATTATCTAATCTTGCCATCTTTAAAATAAACATTACAATCCTAGAATAATTGACAATTTACAAAAGAGACAGGGCAGTATAGCATTATACAACTTTCTGAATGTTTTTATGTATCGATTCTCCTTTTCAGATCATAAAATGCTTTTTCTTATAGCAATAGCACTTAGATTTATATACCACTTTACAGTGCTTTGCAGCCCTCTCTAAGCAGTTTACAGAGTCAGCATATTGCCCCCAACAATTTGGGTCCTCATTTTACCCACTTCGGAAGGATAGAAGGCTGAGTCAACCTTGAGCTTGGTGAGATTTGAACTACCAAATTGCAGGCAGTCAGCAGAAGTAGCCTGCAGTACTGCACTCTAAGTACTGTGCCATCATGGCTTATAACTCTGTAGTATCTGACAACATTTTTTTGTTAAAGGGATTGTTTGGACTTTATATGTAAGGTATTAGAGTTTGGAAATTGATTGTATTATTTGGACCAATAAGATTATTTTGCAACTCTCAATACTTGATATTCTTTTAAAACTGGTATTCTTCAAACTGCTTTTTTATCTTATTAACTATTTGCTATCATTGAAACAGATTTCCATTCAAAGTAGATAATTCATTCATACGTTACCATTTTAAAAATGACAATAAATAGATAGTTCTTGACTTACAACCATTTGTTTAGTGATTGTTAGAAAAAAATGATTTATGACCATTTTCACAATCTTTGCAGCATCCCCTTGGTCATCTGATCAAAATTCAGATGTCACTGGCTTATATTGATGACAGTTGCAGTGTCCTGAGGTCATATGATCACTTTTTGTGATCTTTTAAAAAGCAAAAGGGGAATCCAGATTCATTTAACAGCCCTGTTACTAAATTAACAACTGCAGTGATTCAATTAACAACTGTGGCAAAAAAGGTTGTAAAATGGAACAAAACTCATTTAACAATTGTCTTGCTTAGTAACAAATACTTTGGGCTCAGTGGTGGTCATAAGTTGAGGACTACCTGCATAGAATATATAACTTATTTGAGATAAAGGTTTTAGGATAGCTTGCCAGTCTTAAAATGACTTTGGGATTTTTAAAGTAACTTTTTAAATGTTATAGCATGCTTATGATATTTGTGTATTTTGTGTGAGTTGCTTGGGTGGATAAAAAGACAGAACGAAGATATTAAGAAAACAAGTATTAATAACTAATATATTACTAAAAACATCTCATAATATTATATATAGGTAATTGCAGATTGAATAATTTGGAATTCCAGGGATGACTATTTCTTGATATGTAGTAACAAATATAAAATTAACAATTGCAGGAGGAAATTGCGTAATGATGTTGCAGCGGTATTTCCCACCCTAACTTCAGAACAACTGGCTGAAGTTGTGCCAATGAAAGAGGAATTGAATATTATTAAAATATATACTCATAAAGGAGAAACTGTCGCAGTCTATGCCAATAGCAAAAATCCTATCCTTTTTGAAATGGAGAAAATGCTATATCCAACAGGTACAGCAGACATTCTGGTGGGCAGTTGATGTTGATACTTGGAATTTTTGAGTTTGGTTCTCTTTTTCTACCTGTATTTTATTGTTGTGCTCAACATTTTCTGACTTGAAACCACGCCACATTTACTATTTGATTATGGTAAATTAATAATCTATTTAGCCTAAGTTTTAGCTATCACCATTTCTTCAAATGTAATAGGCAACTATAGTTTAAACAAGCTATAATACTACCCATAAACAAGATGGTACAAAAAAGGAAGTGTGATTTTACAGATCTAACTGATCAATGATAGCCTTCCATTGTTACACTTAGAAGTTTTAAGTATTTTGTACTCAGTCCTTTTTATGGGGTAAATGAAAGCTAATGCTAATTAAGTGACTGCATTCTTGAGTTAGTTGAATGAAAAGTTGAAATGAGAGTCATTTGGATACGTCCTTTATTTTTCTAGTAATTTCTATTTTTTATTTTACATTATGCAAACCTGAGGAGAAATAAATACTAGTAAAACATTTAAAAACTATTTTCTTTTCTCTTTGGGGCAGTGTATACTCTGTGGTCTTACCCCCACCTTCTCCCCGCCTTTTCTACTTGGCCACCTGTGATGCACAAATTAGTAGGAGGAGCAGGTAAGGGAATGGATTGAAAACTGTTTGGCTGTTTATCTGCCTTTTTGTGGAATTTGCCTTCAATATTTGGCTTGTAACACTATTGATCTGAACATGCTTATTTGAAAGTAGGTTTTTTTTGAAACACAATTAAATACATTTTCAAATATGCATACTTTTTTTTACCATTAATTGACAGTTTCAGAAGAGCTTTTGGGGATTTCTCTTATTTAACCTTAACAAAGGAAAATAAAGGATAGTCAGTTAATAATCAGTCTGACTTGACTCCCCCCCCCTCCTAAAGAACACTTCTGATCCCTAATTGCTATTCTTTAGACACTAAGCAACCTTTTTAATCTCTTAGCCATGGTCTTTTTGTTTTGCTTTCCTTTCTCCTAATAGAAATCTAATACAAATTCTTAAATTCCACAGAGAGCCTTGGTTTGTAATTGTAATAAATGCTGTGGCAGAATTGTTGAATTGATCGTGGTGGGAAAACTCAAAGACACACTGGGCTTATACACACATTATCCTAAGCCATGCTAGTGTTTATTTATGGGTACTATACCAGACAACATGAAAAACACAGCCAATATTCCAATTGTCATATTATCATTTTAACAACGTGCAGTTGTAGAAGCTATGCAGGTACACTTTCCTTTAGTGTGTGTGATTTTGAAGTTTGTAAAACGTTTGGCAAATACTGTTTTGAGAATAGGGAGGGAAATTCCAATTCAGTCACCTAATCAATAATGGAACCTATTGTGGTCTCTGCATCTTTTTGTGCATTTGGAAGGGTTGAAATATATATTCAGGAATAGTTGATATGCTGCAAATGCACTAATTCCAGTTTGCAGCTGCTCATGCCTTCTGGCCCTGTTTCTGAAGTGCAGAAGAGGGGTAACTATTTGTCAGCATAGATACAGACCTGTGTATGTATCCATCCATCCACTTAAAGGAAACACAGGTCTATGTCCATGTTGACTAACTATACATGTACATACAAATGCACAAGTAGGATTGGTTTTGGAATTTCTGAAATGATAGTTATAGATTAGAGAGCCAGTTTGGTGTAGTGGATAAGGCAACACTTTAGAAACTGGGAGACCCTGAATTCTAATCCCACTTTAGGAACAAAGCCAACTGGATAATCTTGAGCCAGTCACTCACCCTTAGCCGTAGGAAGAAGGCAATGGTAAATCACTTCTGAAAAACCTTGCTAGGAAAACTGCAGGAACATGCCCAGGCAGTCTTGGAGAATCAGACTTAACTGAATAGAAGAATAAAGTTATTTCAAAGCAAAGATTGCGTAGATACAGATTTAATGTAAGATTTGACTTTAGGCACCACGTTGAACATAATGTCTTTTGGTGTCATATGTCATGTGAAGATCACTGAGCCAAAATAAGATTTGGATAAAATAAAAGATTGTGCTGATAATTTTTAGCTACATTGCTGAAGATATGATACTTGCTATGAAATGTACTTTGCATTTTATTACTGGTGTAATATTTTGCTTCTTGATTATTTAGTACAGAAAATTGTAAGAGGTTAATTTGAATATTTATTCTCTTGAACATATTATGTTTCTTCACTACAGACTTAATGCTTCCAGGAGTTATAATTCCCAAATGTGGTCTTCCCCAGGTAAAACGAGGTACTCTCTCTGCTGTTACCTTGGTGAAAAACAGGTATGATTTCTAGAGAAAATTAATGCTAAAAAGGTTAATGATTTGTTAATGAATTCTTATTTTTGTATTCTGAAATGTTGGCTACTGCCTTAGAAAATGATAATTATATATCTCAGACAAGGTCTCCTGTGTTTTGGGGACATTTTAAAATTTTTGGCACTTCATTTTATTTCATATTATCTATCCTATTTTATTGGCAGCTGTATTGTGCTAAATTACATAAGGTACTCACCAGTCAAAATTTTATTGGTTCCTGTAGCATCAGATCAAACCAACATAAAACTTATATCTGTCTTTAGATGAAAAAGTTGTAGGTCTATAGCAGTGTTACAGAAATGTACATAGTTGTGAATAAATGAAACATCTTCACACTGAATTAAACTTTGATATGAAGTAGTTTACAGGCAGAGGCTTTCTCTTTCTTGATATCTTTTTCACCAGAAATTAAATTTAAAGTTCTCTATGTATAAAGCAGATGTCCATCAATGAATTATTACTCTTTGATTGCAGATTGCATTGTTGTTCTTAGTTGCGAAGGCGTGCCCGACCCATCGCAACCCCATGGACAACGTTCCTCCAGGCCTCCCTGTCCTTTACCATCCCCCGGAGTCCATTTAAGCTCGCACCAACTGCTTCAGTGACTCCATCCAGCCACCTCATTCTCTGTCGTCCCCTTCTTCTTTTGCCCTCCCAGCATTAGGCTCTTCTCCAGGGAGTCCTTCCTTCTCATGAGGTGGCCAAAGTATTTCAGTTTCAGCCAATTGACTTTACGTAGGTATTAAACAGGGATGAGAATGTTGACCCCTGTAGACCTTGACAAAGCAAAAGCTTCAGACCCAACAGTAACTTGAATCAGCCACAGTTATTCCTATCAATCCTGTTCCCCCAGAGCTAGTCCAGAATAATACTATGACAAAGCTGCTGAAAGGTCAAGGAAGGCCAGGAGAATGTGCCAGCTCCATCTTGGCTCCACTATGGGTCATTAACAATGTTGTTCTGAGTACTGTATGTGCAACCAATGCTGTCTCAGTACTGTACTCAGCTTGAAACTCAAAAAGGTCTAGCAATTGTTCACAGGATGGTCTTGTAAAAATTTCAACTTTAATTTTTAATTTAATTATGGCACTGGACAAAACCTTGAGAATATGGACAGGGCCATGTATGAACAGAAATAACCCTACATATTGGTGATACATGTGGGTGGATTTTGCTTGCTAGTCTCAGCTCTTTTTATTGCATCAAGTGCAATAAATCAGTGGCTTAGAAATTGATGTTTTGGGGCCAAAGTTACAATAATTTAGACAACAATAGCAAACTCCCTGGACTTTACATTTTTCTTGTTCAGAATTGGCAACCATAAGCTGTCAATATGTATTAATGAGTGTCAGGGTGTTAAAGTGGTAAAAGTACTAGATTAGAACAACCCAGGTTCAAGTTTAGCGTTCATAGAAACTCAGTGGGTGATCACTATCTCAGCCTAACATTGCACAGAATAAAACTTGGAGAAGGTTGCATACTGTACAGAACAGAATGTTTTGCCTTGAAATCCTAGAGTAAAAGGTGGCATTTAAATTCAATAACCTCTCTGTTGCTAGATTTTGCTGCTTATTCAGTGTTTGAATGATTACTCACGCATATAATTTTGCTCAGGATTTTTTGAGACATACTTTTGAATTCATGAAATATTAAAGAAATTAAGATTATTTCTATAAAATTTAAATTTTAGTAATTCAGTTTGAACAAACACTGCTATTCTGGACAGTCAGAGATTCAGAGTCCATTGGAATTGCGCAGCTATAAGAAACCAAATCAAATTAGTGGTGTTTCATTTATAGTTATCTTAAGTTGTTTCAGTTATACTCTAGCCTACATTCAGATATTTTCAGTTGCATATCCTCAATTGTGTGATACATTTTAGTGTCCATGGCATGGTATTAATAGTTTCATATCTCAGAAGATCTCAGTAGATTTTTTTCAAGAATAACTGAGAAATAAACTTGAACAATGTTTCCATGGGTGGAGTTCACTTGATGACTATGTGTAAAAGCTCTTTATAGATATGAAATCTGTGTGAAAAACATAGATACATGCAGAGCTGATTTGGCATCTGTGACCTTTCTTAATGATTTTTGTGTTTTTAATATAAGAATGGATTATAATAATTTTGGTATTTTATACAAATTGGTTGTATTTGGACATCATAGAACAATAGATATATACTTTAGCTAGTAAAGTGGACAAATATTAAAATTAAGGAAAATTTAGAAGACAAGGAAATTTTAGCTTATTAATTAATATGTGGATAGCAAATAATACTTTATTTTTTTGAAATTTAACTATTTCACCATCTAAATAACTTAAACACCTATCTCTTGATTCTAATCTTGATTTTTTGTCTGCTTGTTTGTTTATCGAATATACTACCCATCTTTCTAAATGATTCTAGGCAGTTTACAGATTAGAAACTATAAAACCATATAATAAGAGACACAGTTAAAAAGATAGAATTAAAAACAGAGCTAAAGACAAAAAGGTGAAAAGAGCTCTCTCAAGCCACCAATCCCCCCGGGTCATGTGATCACCTTTTGTGAACTTCTGACAAGCAAAGTCAATGGGGAAGCCAGATTCACTTAACAACTGTGGCAAGGAAGGTCGTAAAATCCACTTAGCAAATGTCTCTCTTAGCAACAGAAGTCTGCGGCTCAGTTGTGGCTCATAAGCCGAGGACTACCTGTATTGTATAACTACAATTTTTCAGTATGTTAATCTGGAGCCCTCAAATGCTTTTTAACATGGATGAGGGCCTAATACGATGTCATTCACAGGTGAAATCACACAATATAGGTTTCAGAGGAAAATGATTCTGTTGTATTTCAGAGCAAATAAAACCTAAGCTTTTGCTCAGTTGCTTACTGCATAACGAGTATGACCAAGATCAAGGTTTTAAAACATTGAGCACAGTTCAAGCAACACTTTTCTTATGGAAGGTTCTTTTTTCCAGTGAGTTGGGAGTAATCTCTTAGCAGCATGACCGAGCCCTTGGGAAGAAAGGTTGAAAGTCACAAACCTCTTTTCACAGAAATTCTGTGCCTGCCTACCATTTCCTTGCCTGTGTGTAGCAGCTGGAAGTAATTGCCTGTCTTTTATAGATAGGTGCCTCACCTGGCATTGTCCCCCATGGCCCCAGCATGATGCCCCCCCTCCCATAACCAATAGTCTCTTCTGGCAAACTAAAAAGAAAAGACAAAATGGTAGAAATTCTACAGTGCACCTCCTGGCACTGTAGTTGTTGGAAGTGTTGTAGTTGTTGGAAGTGTTGTGCCTAGCTAGGGATACTAGTTCTTTTTTTTTCCCCTTTGGGAGACAGACTGGTCTTATAATAAGAGGTAAACAAAATCAGAGGAAATGAAATGATATATTTTAACTCTAGGTAGTCATATGAAAATATTCAGCACTGGAGGAATAAAAAGAACTGTTCAAATCACAGATTGTAGTTTAAAAATATTTCCCATAGGGAAATATAAAGCTCCAGGTAACCACAAAATATAAAGCTCCAGATAACCATAGGAAAATATAAAGCTCCAGGTAACTCTAGCTGATCATTCCTAACTAGAGAAACCTCTACTGTAAAGAAATTCCAAGTGACATAAAATATGGAGTTACTCAGTTTGTACAGAGAAAATAAATGATTATCAGAGACAAAATAATAGATTTAGGCACACCCAGCATCTGAAATTAAACTTAACACATAATTCCCAGCTAGGCGTCTTCGTTATTTCTTAGAATAAAGTGCTACTTGAATGTTCCCTGCTAGCTTTCTTGCATTTTTATCTATCGTTTAGATATTCATATTTTATAACTCTTCTCTATTCAGCCCCCATACTTAGCTTCCATCTTAGCCATCCATGTTTTAAGAATCAAAACATTTCTGTGTCGCAGAAAGGGAGTGGTTTGGGAATAGTCTGCTTGCCCACAAAATCCCAAGCCAATCCTCACTTGAGAACATTGTGCAGAAACAGAGCAACATGCATTCCTTGTCTGGAAAGCAAGCTGTTATTCCTGTCAGTGCCAGGTGGCATCACAAAAAAAAAAAGGGTACTGCTGATAAAATTAAATTTAAATTATGTCAGATGAATGTAATAGATTCTGGGGAAAAGGAGTAATCTATAGTTTCCTCTGTAAATCATCGGCGATGGATTGACTGATCAGGCGCTGTTTCTCAACTATTTTGATAGCATCAGATCTAGCTTGGCCTCTGTGCATCATGTTATATTCTCATTTTTTCATTTCTTTCTGAATTATTTAGAATGTTACAGTTTTCAATATGTGTTAAGTAGACATTTGGTGCAAATACCATAGGTAGTTGGAGATAATTTCAAAAGTTAAATTTAGGAGACCAAAATTTTGTGAAATTGTGAAAAGACCTTTAAAACTTAGGCCAGTTTGACACACCATTTAGAGGCAAGAGAGATGTACATAGTTGGTGCAGAATTTTACATGTATTCTTGTAGCTGTATGTTTGTACACATCCAGTTCATTCTCTTAACTGAACTTTCTGGCATCTTATGATAGATTAGGCAGTTCCATGTTGGTTCAGAAATTACTGAACCTCATTCCTCTTAGCTAGCATTCATCATTTGATGTGATGGTTTGAATCTTTCATTCTTTTTTTGATATGGTGTTATCCAAAGAAATGTGGAAAAAAAACCCTATATCTAAAGGATATAGTCAGTCTTTGATGAGTTTGAAGTAGTAATAGCAGTCTTATATACTGCTTCACAGTGCTTTACAACCCTCTTTAAGTGGTTTACAAAGTCTGTGTATTGCCCCCAACAATCTGGGCCCTCATTTTATCGACCATGGATGGATGGAAGGCTGAGTCAATCTTGAGCCGGTCAGGATCGAAAGACTCAAAATTCCTGGCAATGTGAGCAGAATTAGCTTGCAATACTACATTGTAACCACTCTGGCACCACAGCTCTGGTGGTTTTATTATGTGAAGTGGTAGTTTTATTATTAATTAAGAAACATGCACACGTATACATCCTGCCTGAAATTAATGAAATTAGATCCATGCCTAATTCATTAAGCATAAGTGCTAAAAAATATAGTCAGGAAGAGAGCCTACATTATTTCCAAAAAGATTCCCACAGCCAAGAAAACAAGAGTGCCTTCTTTAGGGGTGTTTTTTTTTTTACTTTCTCGATTAAGTGTATAGCTTTGAAATGATTATATTTCCCAAAAGAGTTTATGGTGATAATGGAAATACTGGCAGTCTATAAAATAGTTAATAGAGATAATGTAATTAAAATGCAGAGCTTTATAGTTTAAAGCATAAACATAAAGCTGAGTTGTTACTGAGTAATCCCCAAGTTGTTATTCAGTAATCTGAACTTTTGTGATGCAATTTGGAAGGCTAAAATGCTGTTTCAATGAGTTTTGAATGCTTTGCTTTTTCCTATTTTTTCCTTTTATTATGGTTATAAACCATGATATATTAATACAAATACAATAACATTTGTACAGTATTAAAAATACTTCCCTTTCTGACATCCCAGTCAGTCGTAAGGGCAGGTGAATTGCCAAGTGGCCAAATTTTGTCATAATTTCAAACAGTCACTATAAGTCAAGGACTACTTGTATTGGCAGCTCACAGGTTAAATAATTGCATGTTGTACTCTTTTTGTGAGCTGTGAAGCCCTCCACATTTCTCTGTTGTCCAACTGATTATCCATTATCAGACAGCAGTAACATATTAGTTTTCGACTGCTACTAGCAATGAAAAAACTGATAAAAGGAAAACAGATATTGGCTACGATTATTGGAAGGGGACAGGCAAAAATGGATCTTCTAAATCAGGGTTTCTCAAAGAGAAACTTCCTCTTCATCCCCATCAAGTACATTCAACAATGTACGTTTATCGCATCTCTTAAAATATACCTATAAAATACATCTGTATGTATTACAGATGTATACTATAAAATACATCTTCATTCTATATCTTGTCCCATTTTCTGTAAATTCATATCTAAATCCTCATCTCACTTTATTATTTTGCAAATGTCTAATAAAAGTTAACAAAAGTAACAGCATAAATATATACCGTATATACTCGAGTATAAGCCGACCCGAGTATAAGCCGAGGTCCTAATTTTACCCCGGAAAACTGGGTAAAA
>JANHJO010009873.1:0-13482 GCA_032468235.1 Pseudoxyrhopus heterurus
CAGGAGTCTCCAAGCGTCCCGTTTTGGATCCCAGATAAATACAAGGCCTGCGCGGAGGCTCAGGGAGGGCGAAAAACGGGCCTCCGGAAGTTCCAGAAGTCTGGAAGTTTCCAGCCTCCGGATGGCCTCCAGAGCCCGGGGGAGGCCGTTTTCACCCTCCCGGAGGCTCGAGGAAAACATCTGGAGCCCAGGGACGATGAAAATCCCCCCACCAGCCATGGTGCAGGAGGCTGACTACGCCATGCCCACCATGGCCACGCCCACCCAGCAATCGGGCAGAGGACCAGTTGTTGAAATTTTTGAATCCCACCTCCGGGTGTGGCCTATTTACTTCCTTATGACCTTTCCTGCCACTCCCTTGTTAAGGGAATCCCTGCAGTTGTTAAGTTAGTAACACGGTTGTTAAGTGAATCTGGCTTTCCAGTTGGCCTTTGCTGGTCAGAAGGTCACAAAAGGGGGATCATGTAATCCCGGGACGGTGTGACCGTCGTAAATAGAGGTAGTCCTCGACTTAACGACCACAACCGAGTCCAAACTTTCTGTGATTAGGTGAGAAAAATTTGTTAAGTGAGTTTTTGCCCCTAAATGTTAATGATTTTTCTTGCCACAGTTGCTAAGTGAATCACGGCAGCTGTTTAAGTTGGTAACATGGTCGTTAAGTGAAACTGGTTTCCCCATTGCCTTTCTTATCAGAAGGTCACAAAAGGGGGAATCACGTAACTCCGGGACGCTGCAACCGTCATAAATATGAGTCAGTTGCCAAACGTCTGAATTTTGATCACATGACCACAGGTGTGTGTGTGTGTGTTGCAATGGTCATTAAGTGTGAACAACAACCCTAAGTCCCTTTTTTCAGTGGGGGGTGTAGCTTCAAACGGTTACTATACAAATCATCGTAAGTCGAAGACACCTTGTTAGGTCTTGTGCGTTGTTCCTTCTGCTCTTTCAGCATAAGCGGCAGTTGTTTCCATCTTTTGGCTGCTAAAAGTAGACAAAGATCGCCCCCAAATGTTTTGTGACGACAGACCTTGAAATGTCAGCCACCATGAGAACAGACTGGGATTGAATGGATTCATCGCCCGGTGTATCCAAGTTGGGTGACTCAGGATTCATTCATTGGTACGATAATAGAACCTGCGTAGACTTTGCTTCCCCTGCAAACTCTCCAAATCTATCACTATGGGCCTTTACGAACGGTGGACTTCAACTCCCAGAATTCCCCAGCCAGCAGGCTTGAAGATGGGTGGACTTCAACTCCCAGAATTCCCCAGCCAGCAAGCTTGAAGATGGATGGACTTGAACTCCCAGAACTCCCCAGCCAGCAAGCTTGAAGATGGATGGACTTCAATTCCCAGAATTCCCCAGCCAGCAAGCTTTGAGATGGTTGGACTTGAACTCCCAGAATTCCCCAGCCAGCAAGCTTGAAGATGGGTGGACTTCAACTCCCAGAATTCCCCAGCCAGCAAGCTTTGAGATGGTTGGACTTCAACTCCCAGAATTCCCCATTCATGACCTTCTCAGCCGGCTTCCAACAAGCAAAGTCACGTTGGATTTACTTAACAACCGCTTGATTCACTTAATCGCAGGGATTCGCTTAACAACCGTGGCAAAAAAAGATAATAAAACTGGCCATGACTCACTTAACAACCACTTTGCTTAACAATAGAAATCCTGGTCCCAATTATGGTCGTGAGTTGAGGTCTACCTCAGTCATGGTGTAAACCAGGAGTCTCCAACCTTGGCAACTTTAAGACTTGTGGACTTCAACTCCCAGAATTCCTCAGCCAGCAAAGCTGGCTGAGGAATTCTGGGAGTTGAAGTCCACAAGTCTTAAAGTTGCCAACGTTGGAGACCCCTGGTCTAAAACTTCCCACCCGACTCGCCTGCAACAGTCCTCGGTTGAGGGAAGCAGATCTCCGTTCTGCCCCTCTTGGCCCCACCACTCCCAGGAGGCAACCGGGGAGCGAGTCCCACTGAATTCTGCCAGGAAAGACGACGGGCGCTGCCGCCCTCCTAGCAGCCGCCGATTCTCCTCCTTTCCTCACGGGAGGGTACCTTGCTTAACGCGAAGGTCCTTCCCGGCAGGGTTCGGCCGGGGCACCAGAGATCTTTTGCAGGCAGCTTCTCCGGCGGCTCCCGATTCAGCCGCGGCGGCGGCGCCCACCACTTTAGCCCGGGCTGCTGCAACCGCCGCGGGATGGACGGCACCGGCTCCTGCCGCCCCGCTGCCGCCCGTGTGCTTCTTGTTCTTGCCCCCCATGACCGAGACGCCAACTCCACACCACGAAGCTCTCACGCCGGTTCTGCTTACATCCGGGAATGAGCGGCGGCCGCTGACGTCATCGCCCTTCTGGTTTGGATCAGGGCAAGGGGACCGGCAGCCACTTCCGCCCAAAACTGAGGAAAAGGTGGCTCGCTTCCTGTTTTGTCTCTCGCTCTTCAAAACGAATTGCTCTAGGAAAAATACGGAGATTAAATCCTTCTCATGGGTTGAGAAGTCGTTTCGGTCATAACTAAGCTTTTAATTTGGCGGGAAAGCTTTGTGGTCAAAGTAATATTAAAATGAAAAAAAATTGGGATCTGCCTTTCTGCCCTTGTGATCTCTATGAGCAACCGGCGGGCATCAAAGTCGATCGGAAGTTTAGCTTTAGCCGCTCTAGGTCTCCTTTACTCTATCGTCGTTCCCCCCGCGGCGCATTGTTGTGGAGGTGGAGCCGCTGATGCGCGCCTGCGGGGAAGATGGCGGACGCTTTTGGGGATGAGCTGTTCAGCGTGTTCGAAGACGATTCCGCCTCCGGCTCTGGCTCGAAGGAAGCGAAGGGGACACCCGAGGCGGCCACTTCAAACAAGCCAGGGTGAGGAACAAGCGAGGGTTGAAGAGATTAGGGACGGGATCTCTTCCTAGTAGTAAATGTGGTCGCTTGAAGTCACTATAGAGCAGGGTCTCCAACCTTGGCAACGTTAAGACTTGTGGACTTCAACTCCCAGAATTCCTCAGCCACCAAAGCTGGACTAGAAGACCTCCAAGGTCCCTTCCACCTCTATTCTGTATTCCATATTAAGAAAAGAAAAAAAACAATGGCAGCATTTCCAGTGGAATTGATAGCAGAGTCTTAATTCTAATCCAAAGAAAGATCGATATGGATGATTTCTTGCAGGTAGTTGCGATTCAGTGGAAAAATCAGAAATACCATTTGTAAGTAAGACCAGGTTCACAAAATGGGTTTTATGTACAAAGCTCAGGCTCAACATTTAATATTGTACATTTTCAGCTTGTTCAAGTAATGACTACCCCTCATGTAGAGGATTTTTATTGGAAGCTCCCAGTTTTCATTTGAGTATAGCATTGCCTGTTTTTCCTGACTGCAGAAGCTGGGTGACTCTAGAGGCACCTTGGGAAGACAGACTGCTTGGAAACAGTGTTAGACTGTCCTCCCAAGATGCCTCTCCATGAAATGTTGTATTTCCCTAGTTTCTATCCACTAGCTTTCAAAACAGGTGGCAATGCTATGACAGGCTAGGTAGTCGAGACTCTAGATCTAGGTCAAACTAAATGAATGTAGATAAAAGAGCTGAAGGGCAAAACGTTGTTTTGCTCTGGTGTTAAAGAACACTTTCCTCAGTGTCAGATCTGTTTAATGCCTCTCTTTCCTCTGTTTTCCCTACTCCAAACAAATTCATTTTGGAGAGTATGTTATTCAGGCATAGTTACTCATCATTGTGCTTTTTTATCTTTTAAATTTTTTTCCTCAAAGGATTTTCATATTTCTACAAATCTTGAGGCTCCCCTAAGTCTGCTTAATTTTCATAAGAGTTCATATGCAGAGCACAAGCTTACCATTAATATATAGGATTATGGACAGAGATATAAATAGAAAAAAAAACCACTACAAAGCCTACAGAGACAGACGGCTAACCACATAAAAGACAATGTTTTATTCTTTGGGTCTTCCTAATGGTACATTAGCAATATTTTTTTTTATCAAAACAAATGCCTTGCTTTCTAGCCCCAGTCCATAAGTGCACCACCCATTCCCAGGAACATATCACTGATTCTTCGAGATTAAAATATCCACTTTTTAAAAAATACGTTGCTTTGTAAACAATTGAAGAATTGCTTTTAAAATGTGAATAGTTCTTCTAATTTTTAATATGAGGTTCATACACTAGAAATATTTGTTTTGTGTACTTTGGATAATAGGACTATTGCAGCATGTTATATTTGAAATCAAAAAGGTAGTTCAGAGGATGAAGGGCATTCATTAGCATCTCTCCACAACTCTATAACTCAGCTGCATCTTTCTCAAGATGGTATCATTGCCTTCTGCGGCTGTAGAGTTACCTCGGAAAAAGATTGGTTTAATCTGTTGTAGACTGGTGCTGTGCCTTTGATAAAGTTTTAATAAACTTTGCTCTCAGTCACCTTGCTGTTGGAGATGGTATTGAAGAGTTGCAACCTACTTTGTACATCTTCTATTATTTTCATATTTGGGCCTAAAATCTTTACTTTCTCTGAAAGCAATCATTCCGTTTCAAAAAGATATATGTTCTTTTTGACTACATCCTCCAGAGTGAAATCTATTAAGATGTCAAGATGTGGCTTTTAGATCATGGTAACTAACCAAAAAATGTGAGAAGGATAGGTCTAGGTCTTATCTGCGACAGCGGGTTGCTCGTGTGCAGGGTTTATCAAATATGAATTAAGCTTTTGTTTTTTTTTCTAATAAAATGATAAGAGTCTTTTGAGAAATTTCTTATTTTATTTATTTAAATTGTATTTATATGGCTCTCCTTAATTCTAAGGAAACCCTGCATGCTGAGTTATTATTTGGCAAGAACAACTAGGGTTATTTCTATCTTTGTTCCATGGTTCTCCTCCATGATGCATCCTGTGTTTCACTTAACAACCTGCATATTAATTTAATGGCTGCATCAGAGAAACTGGGGGAGGGGGAGTATTAAGTGAAATGGTCTTGCTTAATGGCCATCACTATTTGAGACCATAATGGGCAAGCTCCATTATGTTCGTAAGTTGATGTCTACTTGTATTCTACTTTGGTGGCTATTTTATGATATGCATATTAAATATATAATGGTCATGGTGAAACAATTCAGTTTTTCATCTTCATTTCAGTTTGAGACTTACTATTCCCAGAATGTCTAATCTAAGCATGTGCTACTTCAAGAAATTTTGCTTGGGCAAGCAAGTACCCTTCACAAAAGACTTTTGTCCCATACAGCTCTTTTGCAATGCATCAGGGAACTCAGAGATGCAATTTTCTTTTGGGTGGCATGTTAATTCATTACTCCCTTATTATGCAAATTAATTTATTTGGATTAACTGGACCAGTCTGTGGTACAGCTTCATGTGCTTCTTCATGTCTTCTTCCATTTATTTCCAGCTTGCTTCCATAATGAATTCCATAAAGTAATTATTTTCTCAGGAAGATAATCCATTGTCTGTGCAAAAGAGGTGACAGAAATAATGTTGATACAGACTCTGAAGAACATAAAAAAGGGCAATTGTTTTATGTCATCCTTTTCTTTTCGTCTATGTTTAAATCCTGAAGAGAAGAAGGTATGAAAAGCTTTGATGCATGCTATTTATTATATGAAATGGATGAAGAGAAAGCAATCATTTGCATTCAAGCAACTCTAAGACCAAAACAATTTGTGAGCCATTTATTTTGTAAATATATTTTAAAATAGGTATGTAGCTTTGTATATAAAAACATGTGTCCCCTGGCATCAGTAGCATCTGTTGATCTAAAGAGTCATATTGATCTCAATCTACTGGGGACTTCCTAAAAATATTTGTAACTAGACATCCCTCAAGGAAGTATCTCTGGAAAATAATATTAATAAAGGATGTAGGATGGCAAGAAGTTGATTATTGAAAATATAAAGGCTTGCATCTCAACTAGAACCATCAGATTAGTAGACTGCAACATTAGAAAACAAAGGAAACATGTGTTGTGACCGCTAAGTTGAGAAAGCTTAAAACCACTTTCTGGCACTTGGCAACATCATGAGCATTGTGAAAGAAGACTTTTGTAACAACTCCCTTTAAAAGCTCTTTTTGTTACTACTACTACTATTGATAAGTAAATGATATGCAAGACATAAGCAGATGTCAGATTGTGTGAATTATTATATTATTATTTTTACTAAGATTGTAACATCCATATATCAGCTTAATGCTCGAATTACAAAATTAATTCTAATAAAATATGAATATCAAAACTAAGGGAAACTCATGGTCTATCCAAAAAAAAAAATTGTGCTTCTGGATACCCCAAGCTTTCATAATACTAATTTGGGCTCATTTGTGCTCACATTCTAACTTAAGTTTAGATACTTTTTCTTGTCAGAATCTTTGCTGGTTTATTGAAGATTTTCAGAATTTTACCAATAGATACTGATCTATCTTCTGCCGATGTTGATTGATAATTTTGAATATGTGCCATCAATTTGGTATCAGGTCTTAATGACTACATAGACCTTCTCCTGGATATATGGGGATTGAAATACCTTCAGTATAAATCTAGATATGTAACTGCTTATATGTACTTAACTTAATTAATAGAAGACTAGCAGAGTCCATCTATGAACACCAACTAATAGTCAAAAGATATGAAAACACCTAAATGTCAGACCATATGGACAGATTCAAGTGTGTGTGTGCGTGTGTGTGTGTGTGTATAATGAAGATAACATCTAATATAAACTAATATAGTGTAAGAAAAAGGATTGGAATATGTTTTATAATTTTTATTTTAATCTGGGATTTATATTTTTATATTACCTATTTTATATTTGTGGTTGCTTAATTGTTGCTGGAAAAGGTACAAAGATGTATTTTCCAATCTTTTTTACAAGAGTTGTTAAAAATATAGTTATAAGTTTACATCTTACTGTATAATTACAACATAATTTTCAGGAAATATTTTCAGGTATTTTGAAATCATAAAAGACAAAAGGGATACTGAGAACTATCATTTTGCAGCAATATTTCTAATAGTATAATTTACAGTTTTAAAGGGAGAGAAATGTCTTGTAGTGTTAGGTACAATGTGAAAAATATTAAAATTGATTAATAATGTGATCTTTTTTTTAAAAAAAAATAAAAATTAAATGTAAGCATTATAATTTTTCTTTATGTGTGAAAAAAAATCAGATTTGACCATAAAAAGAGGAAAAAGAGCAATGAACTATGAAAGGAATGAAAACAGCTACTAAGAAGTGTAAAGCCTGAGAAAGAAACTCAAAATCCCACCTTGATTTTCTTTGATATAAGCTGGGGAAGTAGGAGACCTTAACAGGCTTTCAAAATTTTGTCATTCTACTGTATAATAAAGAAGAATCCTGGAAAACCTGCTGTTCTTGTTTTATGACCTTGCTTATTGTGAAGAGCTGATGTCTTAATTCTTTTTCCATTCATCATGTTTGATGACACCCTGTGGAGAGGTTCTGGAATCTTGGCCCAAAATAACAGATCTACAGACTATTGTCATAAACAATCGCTCATAATAATCTGTTGAATCTTTTCTGAACCTAATGCCTTCCAGGTCAATTAGATTTCAACTTCCATAATCCCACAATCAGCATGGACAAAGATTATGAGACTTCAGTGCTATTGTATCCGAATATTAAACTGCGTGAAGCTGGGCTACATAAAGGAAACAAGAATTAGACAGATTGTTAAAGGACAGTATGATGCACCTTCCATAATTTTCTTTTGCATGTGAGAATGGTACTTTCTGTTACTGTGACAGCTTGTCCCCATTGCCAATTTAAAAAATTACTAATATCAATCTGATATTAACAAATAAGACTTGCCTGAGCTTATGAATCAACAAACTACAGTTCTATTTGTGTACATGTGCTGACTGCAACATATGGTATATTATATATACACACTGTTCTAGGGGTTTGTAAGCAAGTCATTTGGGAGTCACCCACATCGTATCTTCAGACCAACCCTCCTGTGTCACAACATAGGGAATTAGCTTGAAGTCATTCCATGATCTTCACGATCAAGCAGGAAAATGAATTTTGTTCTTACTGAACTTATTCCAACATCTTAAACAGAGTAGGTTATGACAACTTCATAGCCTTATAATATTTACTCTTGCATTGGAGGAACTGGAGTGGGAAGAGGCTGTGAAGTTAATCAAAGCATAAGTCCCACTATGCATGAAAATGCTATGAGAAAGTTTTTATTCTGCTCCAACTCCTCCATGGATCAATTTCTGTCTTTATGTAAAAGATTTCCAGCTGAAAATCTTCCTACAACTGACAGCTGATGAAATTCAGTGCAATCAGAAGCAAATATTGTTACTATACTGCAATCATCATATATCTGGAGCTTAAAAATCTCAGGAGGGGGACGGGTTGAAAGTGGTAAGGGTTTTCAGTGGGCAGATATTGGATTGACCTGCAAGTCACTAGGCATATTGTGCTTGCAGATCTGGGCCTTCTGTACAGTATTTGCATGTTGATGTAGGATGTGTTAAGTAAACTGCAATTGTTGCCATCAGTTAATTATACAAATTGGTGCACTATGTGTGAAAGTTCAACCCGGGTGAACATTTTGTAATGCTGGAGAGAAAAGAAATAATTTATTTCAAATGCTAGAAATAAATATCTGATATTCCAGTTTCAGAAACTTTACAATTGGTGATATGCTTATTTCTAAAAACTATGATTTGGGGTTAAAAAAACATGACAGTGGTTAAAAAAAAAATTTTAATAATTTTTTTTATTGTTTTTCTTTTACATTCAAGTCTCTTTTTGAACAGAATTGCTTCAGGGTGTACAAACATCAATGCATTTAAAAACAATTCATTTCATGTTATATTCAAATTTACATTAATTCTATCTTGCTCTAATCCTATACATTTAGGCTTTTACCGCAGAGAACGTGACCTGCGTGTCCAACCTCGTCAAAAAACAACCCCAGGACCCCTTAGCCTTTTCAGTCTTGATCCCCTCCAGATGTGTGCATTTCTACTCCAGGAATTTCCAGTTGGGAAACTGAACTCTGCACATCTAGAAAACACTTAGTTTGGAAGACACTGCTATAAAACTTACAGATGATAAAAATTAGCATCTGAAATAATTCTAACAAAACAGGTGTTGCAGAAACATACTTTTCCATCTAAAACTTTTTCCGGGATTATGTCTCCAAGGCAATGAGAAGGTTCCATGTCAGCCCCAGATCCAACTTGATTCTGATTTGGGGCTGCCACAAGGGAGGATGGGTAACTGTGGGAATGAGAGAGGAGTGAGAAGGGAGGATAACCGCAACAACATTCTTTCACCTGAGCTCAAGGTCAAGTCGCTGGAGTTTGAAGGGGAGTGACTGGACTTGGCAAGAGTTCAGAATGGAGGTGGATTGGAGAGTGTGACTTGAGGGTCATCGGTAAGGGGGCTGGGTGTGAGTTTTAGTGTAGCAGGGGAAAATGCGGGAATTCAGATTCAGATTTTTCCCAGATGTGCCAATATGACTTCTGTAATAAATTCTTACTTGGATGGACTCTGTCTCTGAGTGCTGAATTTGGGGTGGAGGGTTTGGTTGGAACACTGACATTGAGTCATGGGACTTCAACTGCCAATCATAGACCCACAAAAAAGCATATGGAAGGCAGGTTTGTGATTTGAGCTTCTTCTCCAAGATGAACTGAGATCAACCATGAGCTACATGATTTTGCAATGATGAGGAAATGGGATGAATTCTCATAGTACAGGCCTCTAAAAGCATAATTAGTATTATAACTGAGAATGATTCTATTTTGCTTCACAAATAATCATAGGCATAAGTCACTTTTTATAAAAGGACCTCTGAATTCATATTTTTCATGAAATAAATTCTACTTTATTCCATATTGTGTCAATTCACAATGTAACTATGTTTTAATAAAATTTAAATAAAAGGAAATACTGTATGCAATTTGTAGCAAATACTATTATTTGACTAAATAATAATACTGAATTAAGAAGTATTTAAAGAAATAAATGCTATCAACACTGCATTTTCTTCGGTTTAAAGAGACCCAGCCTTAGCCATGACTGTAATGTAAAAATGTTATTAGATTAGTAATCTTAATTGCTGACAAAAGGTTTCATTAAATTGCACTGTAGGAATTGATTTGCAATGGGCAATTTAAATGGGCTGTAATCTTACAGAAGAAAATTACACTATCCAGTCTCACAGAAGAATACACACTGTATATTCAGTCATCTGATACATCTGCAAAGATGAAACAAAAAAGAAAAAGGAAACGAAGCCATATGCAAAAAAAATGGTTTTATGGGTTCATATTTTTCAAGATTCGGGGTACAATGGTTTTAGAAAAGTATATTTTAAAGAAACCATTTGGCTTAAAACAACTGAAATTCTTCTGCTACATCTCAGAGGTATTTAGAGGTATCTATAAGCAAAGCACACAGTTCTGTTATACCTGCTGTGGTCCTACAGGAGTTCAATATTTTGTTTCTAAAATCTTCCTGTCATCCAAGTATATTTCATGATTACTGTAATCTAGCCATTTAAAAAATGGTTTCCTTGATTTATGAAGTCCCAAGAAACTAAAAGCCATTCCACCTGAAAGACCACAATTCCAAAATCCGATCAAGAGTATCATTTTCTGGGTGCATGCCAAATGTGCACACTGTTTGTTGTATTCATCTCCATATTGGTCACTTTGAAAGACAAATGCTTTGTTGTATTCTGGAATTCCATTTCGAAAGAAAGTATCTAAACAGTAAGAATACCAAGTGTTCTTGCTGAGCAGTCTTTTAGCTCAGATAATTTTTACTCATAAATAACCAGCTAGTAATCCGGTATTTAAAGTTGCAATGAGTTAATCTTTGTAGAATGTTCTATTTTTTACCTGGAATTACTGAAATGCATTTTAGGTTTCCAAACATGATCTTCATTTTGAAACTAAGTCCCTAGGAGAGAAGAGGATAACAACCTAAAAATAAACGCTAATAATTTGACAGTACTGAATGCTTTCCTAAAATATATCAGTGATTCAGGTAGTACTTTAGATAGAAAGCCTGCCACTATTAGGAAACAGCAGTTATCCCTATAGTTATTGATAAGCATTTAGATCTTTCCCTTGAGGTCATTTTTTTAAAAAAAATTAGATTGTTACAGCCCAGTTCTGACCCAAGTAAAATATGTTACTATTAGTATTTTGAATCAGTTCTTTAAATTGCTCTGTCATTTACCAAACTGAAATTATAAAAGTCACAACCATGAAGCTATAAGTTGATTTGCATATATTTTTTTTTTAAATCTAATGCATGCAATTTTATTCATCTGTTTAAATTCCCCAAGTCAGAAATATGAGAATGTATTGCTTTCCTAAGGCATACACCTTTTATTAAAGTTCAGATTGCCACAAAGTCATCACAGGGAAAAATATTTTTATTTAGCAAATTTATTCAAATGAACCTAGAGCAAGTAAAAGCTCATAGCACTCAGGTTTTCCACACTGTATTTCTGCATGAAAAATACAGATTGAATGCATTTCTTGCGCGTATCACTCCCAAATTTATTATTCAATACTTCAGAAGGAAGTTTTCTTTTTCAGAATGCATTCTCTCTTTTAATGGAAAATGCTGAAAAATCCGAACATTGAAAACCACGATATGTAGTTATCATAATGAGCACGCCTCAGCTAACAAAAGATGAGTTTAACATTCAGATAGCAATTTAAGAAAACTAGGCTCCAGAACAATGTCATTTTACTGCCATCATTTCAGGCTATTGTCTGAGATAGGTTATCCTTCCCTAACATGAGAAACTGTGGAATAAATCACCCCTGTAGCAAGAGAGGGAGCCTTGCTGTTACAGAAATCTAATTCTAGAGTGATAAACCTCACAGCCTGACAGATTTCCATGTTTCAAGGGTATGGCACACTCTGCACAATCCTAATACATAAATCAGAATAAATCCTGCTGAACAGAAGAGAGCATTCTCCTGGATAAGTGAATTCTCAGTTAAGATCTTACGTATATTGTTACAGGGATATAAATGGCTTCCCATCTAGGGAAAAAAAACATACTTAGAAGAATGCCTAAATAACAAACAGAAAAAAGAAGGCCTTAGGTTTATTTTTATCTTTCTGGAAGACTAGGATTTCTCAAATGTTGGGGCCCTATGAGTAATGTGATAGTTATTGAAAAGTATTCTTGAAGACGTTTTGCTTAAGGGTAAGGAATAAAGTGAAAATTGACCATTCTATATACTGGAATCTTATTTTAGCACTGTTTATGAGATACTTTCAAGAGCACCAACTCTTCGTATTTGCTTATCCCCCCCTTTAAGGAATTTATTTCTTGTTAAATTTCACTCTTTATTTTGGCCTACTATTGAAGCCTGTCTAGACCTTCTTTAATCTTCTTTTCTCTTATAAGGTGTTAGACAGAAAAAAGAGAGTCATGATACATAGATAGTCCTCGACTTATGACCACATTAAGCCCAAAATCCATTGCTAAGCAAGAGAGTTTGTTAAGTTCATTTTGCCCCATTTTACAACCTTTCTTGCCACAGTTGTTAAGTGAATCATTGCAGTTGTTCAGTTAGTAACATGATTATTAATTGAATCTGGCTTCCCCATTGACTTTGCTTGTCACAAGGTTGCAAAAGATGATCCCATGACCTTAGGACACTACGTGCCTGGATATGATACATGCCAGTTGCCAAGGGTCAAATTTTGAGCACATGACCACAGGATGCTGCAATAGTTGTAAGTGTGACAGTCAAAAATCACTCTTCAATGCTGTTGTAACTTCAAACAGTCATTAAATGAATGATTATAAGTCAAGGACTACCTGTAATGTTACAGTAAGAAGTAAACATATAAATTACATCTGCTATAAAGAAGATTGCAGGCCACTTCTTTGTATCTTTTTCCTTTCTTTCCTATTTTTATTTATTTATTGCACTTTTAGCTTTTAGCTTTCTCTTTAATTCTTTCTTTTTCATACTTTGTATTAGTTTTTATCTTCTTTTCTAAATTTTTAATAACATTATTTAAAACTAATAAGGTGATAGCTGCTAATTTTGTCTCATTTACAAATAGTACGATAATCTTCCACTCAATGTAATGATTTCATCCAAGTCATTAATAAAAAATATTGAACAATAAAGAGCCCAGGATAGAGTTTTGTGGCGTTCCACTCTGTGCTGGTTTCCAATTTGATATATGGCCATTTATGGTCCTTCAGCCAATTTGGAAGGATTTTCCTTTGTGACAGATAACAGGCAGATGAAGAATTCAAATCACTTTTAGTTGAAGTTATTTATAAGCAAGGATATACAGAATAAGAATTATCCATAAATCATCCCAAAGAAAGAAAAAGAAAGAAAGAAAGGAAGAAAGGAAGGACGGAAGGAAGGACGGAAGGAAGGAAGGAAGAAAGGACAGAGGGAGGGAGGGAGGGAGGGAGGGAAGTTAGTTAGTTCT
>JANHJO010009873.1:18857-29845 GCA_032468235.1 Pseudoxyrhopus heterurus
AGAATTAGGTAAGTTCATAGAATAAGATAATTATATCTTAACACATATAGGAGGAATATTTATTCAGAAGTAAATGCTGTTGAATTCTAATGGATCCTTTCATTTATAAGGGAACATTTTACCAATTTAATTTCTAAAATAAGTTCATGCTCCCTCATCAGAAGTAATAAGGTATTAGTAAGCAAAAACTGCAATTTGCTTATGAACAGCCATCCATCCTTTACTGCCAATTCAAATGTTCTAAGTCAGAATCCCTGCATGGAAAATACAATCTTGGATTAAAGACTGAGTTTATTGACACAATGCATTCTTAGAAATGAAAGAATTCTTATCAAAAGATATGACAGAGAAATACTGAGAAAATGTAGAAGTGAATCTGTGAATTGTCATCAGGAATAGCGCCCCATATTTATAATATTCAGCTCTGAGTTCTTGAAGGTCCATTGGAGGCCAAATTCTGTCTGCTTCTACAAATATCAGGTTCTTGACAAGATACAAGGCAGGTTTTCTCCAAAATAGCATCATGTGGGTGTGCAATACATATAAAGCCCATTGCTATAAACTGCTCAAGCAGATTAAGGCATCCCACTCACTGGCCAGAATATAATCAGAGAACTAGAGCTTCTCTTGGCGCAAACACACTGCTGAAATTCAAAGAGATGAGGGGAGGGGAGGACAGTGGAGAGAATAGAACATAAATGAAAACAGTTTATATGGGTAAAAATGGAGAAAATGGTTGTCATAATGTAATCTCCCCAAAATGAACCTTCCGTGAGAATATTGTTAAAGTGAAAATAAGGAGATTCCACGTATTTCAATTCCATGAGATGATAAACATGTACAATTTCAGGAGATATAGTTAAAATTGTGCACTACCTAAAAAGGTACTTCATTTTCATTTGCATGTTTGATGGTTGATACTTTAAACTCTAAACTGAGCGGCTTATTCATACAGCATTTAACCAGGTCAGATAAAGAATCACTACCTGTATTTGTACAACATGCTAGGTTTGGTTAGTATTAACCTTGGTTAGGTTTTTGTAGTTTTCAAGGTGCAAATTCAGTCCATTTAGATCACTTATGGTTTAAAATATTATGTAAATCCATCAGATGAGTTGAGTAATCAGGTTAGGTATATTGTGCAAATGCAGAAAACATGCTACATTTCTTCACAAGATACATTGTGTATATTTGTTTGTTGTATGTACTGTACATGTGTATCTCTTTACGGTGCATATTCATAGAAATTAAAAATAAATTATGCAAACAATAAAATAAATGTAAAAAGTATTATTTAAAATAATGTCTGCCAAGGACATTGCAACCTTATGTCATAGGAAAATATGTGGAATTAAAAATCCTGGGATTTGTAATTAATAGGTTTCTGGCCCTTGTCATCAACCCCATAATCAATTCAGGATTGAAATTTTGTGTATAACTACAAATAAACAAGCTTAAATTTTGCCTCAGCAATGCTCAGACTTCAGATATCAAAGTTTACTGTTCCTACACTTGGGCTCCAGGAAAGCAAGCAGCAGCCTAAGCCATTATTAATGATTTTAAATCCCAAATCAAGGTTCTTTGTGTCACCTGATTCAAAACTTCTATTGTTTCTCTCTTGCCATGAAATAGCTATCTCCTCCCAGTGTATAAAATAATCTTACGACCTTTTTATATTTTGCAACACAGAGAAATTCCTTGTGTACATCTAAGGTTAATAACCTAGTCCATTTTTTCCTTTCTCTTACAAAAAGCTTTATGTGAAAGTCTTAACTGTTCAATGCCATGATGCGTGATGGAGGGCAAATCTTTGAACCTGGTTAGATTCTTTTTCTTTTTTCTGATCTCCTGCTTATATTTTCCCCACTATTTCTCATTCTCTCACTCTGCTTAGTATTGCTTATTTAACTGAGCTTTGTTTTAAAGTGAGCTTGTTTTAAACTGAGCTTAGTTTCTATTCTTTTAAATGTTGCTTTACTTTTTATTTTAACAGTGCAGAGGTTAGGTTTGAAGTCAGGCACTCCTAGAAAAGTCACACCTCCAAGAGGAATCCCCAGATATACCAAAATCTGACCAAAAGCCATTGCCATCCCCCAAAGTCATGTAAGAAACCAAAACTCCTGTTAAAACAACATCGCAACAATAATTACTAAAACATCAGCATGACATTTAATGACTTACCTAGAATTAAATGCTACCAAAGACCCTTTCTTACTTTTGTGAACATGGGTTCAATGAAAAAAGGCAATGAACTTTAAATAAGAAAGAAATTTAGACAACTAAATTAAGGCCATGAGTTTTAAATGAAATTAAAATTTTGGGCTTGTAAAAATCCAGATAGATAAACATCTAGAAATGATACAGAAAAGTTATGCCAATTTATCATCATTTGGAATTTTGCAGGCCCAGACTGGCAACCCCATTTTAATTAAAAATGAAAATATTCCTGGAAATAAATTGTCAGAGTGGTTTCCTCTAGGATTAATATTTCTAAGAGAAATAGATGCAACATTTTAAGAAGGCAACCAGGATCTTTGCTAGGTATTTGGGGAATCTGTTCATAGTATTTAAAGATAGTTCTATATACAATACATTATTCTATTAAAGATAATTCTATATAAAACAACTATGTTCAGAGAGCACCAAGGACCTCTCATAATTCTTTATAAATTTTAAAAACAGCAAAACAACTGCTTGAAATACATATGCTTAGAAATTTGTGTACCATCATTTCACCAAAGTAGTTCCATCTTTTTCTTTGGATGCCACCCTAACCTTACCAATGAGCTGTTTTCTTTAAATCAAAGGTTTTCCTTATTCTATTTCAGTCTTCAGTTGAATCTTTACTCTTAATCTGAGTCACCTTCCTCAACAAGGAGATAACTTCAATTTCCTTGCTGCTTGACAAACCTTCCGATCCATCTTTATGATGAAAAAACAAAATAAAAGCCTTATGTTGTTTTAAATTCTACTTTTAACCTTACATTCCCAAATGACTATCTCCCTATCCAATTATGTGCCTAACAAGTGACATCACTGTATTATATTTCAATAGGTAAAATGTTCTAAAAAGGGTAACTTACATTTCATTAGACAAACCTTAGGTAAGGTATTATTTACTCTTACTGATTCCTGGCAGTACCAAAATCAATATGGCATTAAAAATTTCATGCTTGAAGTTGACTTTTCAAACATGCACATAATTTAGCCGTTATAAGATTCAATTGTAAAATAAAAATCAGAACGGAAGAAAATCTGCATATATTTTCTTACTCATCACAGAAGGAACAGGTTGAAGCACTTTGCTGTTTCAACCACTAGAAAGATATAACCATTGTGAAATGTGTACAAATGTACTAGAGCAAATGCTTTCAATGATGTGATCCTGGTAAGGTGTCTCTTGAAATCTATATTCTAATCACGTTAATATTTTGCTAAAGAAATACGAGCTAAAGTGTATAGAATAGAAAAGTACATAAATTGCTTCGTTTTTCTGCACATGCAAAGTACTGCAATACTTATAATGGCTGGTTCACCAACTGCAGAAATCAGGGGACAGTTCTGTAAATAGTCACCTGTAAACTCCTTCCTATGAAGGAAAAAAATTGAAGGATTTCATGCAATGTATTCCAGAGCAAGACAGATTTAAACATCTGAAAAGTTTACTTTCTAGGATTCAACTAGAAATTATCAGCGATTATTATGGCTGGATATGAAGTTAAAATAACTCACCTATGGTTAAGGATACAAATGGAAAGGAAGGGGGAGATGTAACATACAATACTTTGCCTCTTGGTGCAAAGAGTACCATGGAACCCGTAGAGATGCTTTATCTTATTGGTAATTTCACACAGTTCTTGCAATTGGTCATTGCCTAGAAACAATAGAGAATTTATACTAAGTTCCACTGCCACCTTAGGCATGAAAGCCAGCTGGGTGACTTTGGGTCAGTCATTTACTCTGAGCTCAACCCACCTCACAGGGAGATTGTTATGGGGGAAAAGAGGAGGAGGAGGAGGAGGAACAGTATGTTGCTGCCCTTAATTATTTGTAAAAATAATAAAGGTCAGAAATAACTAAATAAAATAAACTCCTACCGATATATTTGGACCTGTGGAATTCTAGTAAATGGAGATGGCAGAGTTATCCTTACATCTTTGGCAATATCTAAGTTTTGGTCTTGGGAAAGAAGAGGAAAAATATGGAGTAGCAACTTCGGTACAATAGTTCCCTGCATCAACAAGACATGATCAAGTTGAATGGAGAAGTTTTGGAGGTGGAGACGATGATGGCTTACTGCTAATGCTCAGGACTGCAAGAAGAAGAGGCCAGTAATGAAGTATTTTTGAAATTTATTTAGCAAAATCTGGAAATCCACACTTCTCCTTACTTCTGCTTAGCCATGTTCTATGCTTATATCTTTTCTTTTCCTCTCCCACAAACGTAAGAATTTTTCTTCTCCAGCTTCTTCTCTCATAATAATTTGCCCTTGTCCTCCAAGTGAAGCCTTGATACTGACTTGCAAATCATATTTGCCAGCTCACATGACATAGCAGGCTGTGGATTCATTTGAACTGTGAAAAGAAAAAATAAAACAGTTGCACCGTAAGAGAAGAGAGGATAATCCTGCTCATTTCTGTACTGCAAAGCTGGTTTAACAATGGACCTGTGAGGAGAGAGCTCCTTTTTTTAGATGACCACCTTAATAGTGAGCTGCTTTGGGCATTGTGTTATTGTATTTTACTTTAGAAATTTAGCACTGCCTTTGTTAAACTGGAAAGGCAGACATGAAAAGAATGATGGCATAGCCTATGAAGAAAAGATGGCTTTCATACCACCTTACAGCATCCAGAAACTGCCTTCCCTGGAGCTACTAAGGAAGCTGCACTGCGTTACAACTTTCTGGTAACAGAATAGCTGCTAGCAACTAACCTCTGAGAAATACTTCATCCTGTCAGCTCTTTGGAATCAGAAGCCATTTTCTTCTGTTGCCAGTCACACTGAACTTTTAAAGGTCATCTTTCCATGAGGGATGCTGACTAGTTTTATCCTCATTCAGGAAACTGTTCCACCTTGTCATGGGATTACTTTGAAGAGTTGTAGGAGTCTGTTTATTCCTGTTCATAGTTGCTGCAAAAAAGCACTCTTTTATCAAGGGTTGGCTTTATACATTTCACACTACAATGACTCTCTCTCCAAGGCTGCCTGTTGTTTTAATTCCCAAGGCTAGTGAGATAGAATTGTAGCAAGTGCTGCTGTTTTGCTTTTATTTAGTTCCTGTGCAGATAATGTTAACTTATTTAACCATGTAAACTGATCGGAGCGATAGTCCAATATGCTGGAGAAAATAAAATATATAAAAATAAATAAAATAATAAAATCTACCCATGTGCTGCTATACAAACCTACATGCATTGATTTAAAGTTAGCAATGACAGATCTACTTTAGCAAATATGGATTATTTGTGGCAGAAACATGGAACCTGTAGGTTTTAGTATGTTGCTGAGTGACATTTAGTATTCTCAGTGTGTATGTGTGTGTACTCTCAGTGATGATGGAAGATGCTGGGAACTATAGTTCTACACCATTGGAAATCTACAGTGGTGGCATACCACATTTTACCATAGGACTCATGACCTATTCTGCTTCATTGTGTGCAGGAATTAATACATTTGCTCTCATATAAGCAAGGCATGTATAGTGATTGGAACATGAATCACATTCACACTTAGAATGCATAAATAACAAATGCATTATTTTCTCACTGCTTACTAAACAAAATTCTGTTATTTGTTCATGTCAAATGAGAAAAAAACAGTCAGTTGAGAAGAATGAATATTGAAAAAGGATGGACCGCAATTTAAAAATGTGAATGGATATGAATTATATATGAATTTAGTTTAGCAGATATTTATCTCAATATTATTTCCTAACTCTTGCTGCAATTAACACTAGATTGTTGGCCAGAGATATGTTCAAGGTATTTCCTAGTTTCAGGTTACTGTTCCCCCAATTATAACCTTAACACAATAGTGGTGCTTACTTCAAGCAGTGTTTACTCAATTAAAGTAGTTAATGACTACCTGTGTTTTAGCAAAATCAAAGATTCATAATACTATTTGATAGTAATATTTATTTTTTCCAGGTCTGAATAGATACATGAAAAATGTACATGAAATATGTAATGTACAGATGTTAGGTATTATCAAGAAGGTACTATTCTATAACAATTCTAGAACGGACTGCTGACATGTGAATTATCTTTCTTCTTTATTCCCTTAGTCTTCTGGAATCAATAGACAAAGAACAATTATATAACATTTGCATTCAGCTATACCGTAACAATTCTGAAAATTGTTGTTGATTACCTTTGTTATCATAAGCTATTTAGTTAACTCGGTTTAATTTAATTTAATCAATTTATTTTGATTGCAATCAAAATGAATCTGATTGCAAATGACTGGAGAATGTGCAATATTGAACACTCCAATATTTGATTGTGTCAATAACTTTCTTCATTAAAGGAACCTTTAAAAAGATACATTTACCATGCTCCATATCAGTTAAGAATCTAAACTATTATTTGCTTTAGATAAAGTCAGACAACCATTCAACTATTTTTATGTTATCTTCTAAATGATAAGTTCTATTCTCATTCAAACCTCTTAAGACTTTACTTCTCCTACCATCTTTAAATGGTTCACACAAATCTCATTCCCTACCCCACTGAGTTTGCTTTGAAAATGCTGAATGCCATGAACCTTATTTAATTTGCCTTTTCTAACTAATGAAAAGGGAATTAATTTGCAGGCCCATAAAAACAAAGAATCAAACAAAGAAACACTGACATACTGCTTAGAAGTGATGGGGCATAATTACAGCTTGTTGCATCCTATGTGCCAGGGAAAACAATTCATTTCTAATTAATAAAATGGGAAGTCAAGGAATCCTGGGTACATTTATTTATATATTCATAATCAGGCTACCCTATGGTCCATGTTTCATCAGTTGCAATAACTTAAAGGATACTATGCTGGCAAGCTGTATTAGTACAATAAATTACATATTATAATATATTATTCATGAGAAAGCAGCAGAAAAAGTACAATACTTACAGTCAAAAGCTTTTCTTTTCTGTTCCTTTTAGAAAAGGGAGAGGGGTGTGGGAATGAGCAAGCATAAGGACCAATAGATGTTTCAAAACAAGAAAGTGCATATTGCCCGCAAAGGAAAAACTGGCATTCCCACCATTATCTGTGTAAAACACTAAGGCAAGTGTGGAGCACATAATTCACATTTCCTAGCTTCAGTTCAGGACTTCCTAGCTTCTGTATTGAAGTTGGTACATTATTATTTGGTAAACGAATTTTAGGAATTTCCCTATGAACTAACGTGCTTCTTTGGAATAGAAGGTTGAAGGGTAATAGGCAAGAGACAGCAGTGACAGAGTTCCATATATTTAAAGACATAACAATATTGTGATCCATTGCATGATAATAAATAATCTTCTCAGGGCAATTTTATATGAGGATACAATCTGGGTCAGTCACCGGGACCAGGACTTTAGTCTTCTGATCTTTCAGACTTGTGCTGGAGCCCATCCTCAGGGAACTTCTCTCTACTGCAGGGGTGTCAAACTCACGGCCCACGGGCTCGATGAGTCATGTGCTGGCCCCGCCCCCACCCAGTTTAGCAAAGGGGGAAAAAGTCCCGATACGTCATGTGACACTGCTGTGACGATGCGAGTTTGACACCCTTGCTCTACTGGAATGTGTGCAACATTATCCTGGGACACATATATTTGCCTTCATTCGTAATTTTATACAAATGTAAGTTTTCACTGATAAAGAGCTACAAGTGATCTTTCCTCAGCAGATATAGCCACTTAATACAAATATACTACACATTCTCAAAGACATAATATTTTAAAAAACTTAGGCCCCTTCTCAATTTATGAATAAAGGAGTAGGTGAATAGCTAAGGGACACATACATAAAAGAAAGTTAATGATCAGTTCCCAGCTTCCCTTTCTTACATGCCATTAGTGCACCTTTTTAAAATCCCCCCCCTCAGCTATAAAACTATAAATTGTCAAAGTTTGGAAGAAATGGGCAAGGCCTACAGTATATTTAAGAGTTAAGAAAGAACAGAATTCATCTCCTCCATCCAAGATAGCTTGTGGCTGTGGAATTCACTCACATCTTATTTCATATCCAAGTAATTAAAAAACCCACAACCTTGACTGATGTACATTTTTCTTTCTTTTTTTAAATAATTTTATTAGAGGCCTGAATAAAACAATAAATAACCATAGAAACAAAGAGAGAGAGAAAAGAATCACAAAAATATATTAAAAAGACCTCCCCACCTTGTTTGTGACAAGTATCAACAATTATATAAAACTCAACACTCCATATTCCACCTCTTTACTATTAAAATCTCCTTTGAAAGTTATTCAATGGCCCCAATATCCTAATATAAACAAAGTAAAAAAACCTAGTTTAACATAGCAAAGGATCATTTCCCTTTATAATATACGTCCCAATACACATAAATAACATCTTATTTTCAAATACATATTCCGTATCTCCACATCCGTATTTCACAAATATGAAATAATCCTTATATCTCAATAGAGGCAAAAAAGCAAAAAGAAATAATTTCTCCTTAAAAAAATCTCATCGAGCAATCAGTATAAAAAAATCCAAAAAGAATCATTCAGAATAATAACATATCCCATTTTATCCCAGATTGAATAAACCAACTTTATAATTTTTATTTCATATAAAACGGTCTTTTTCCATGATCCATTTGAATGGTTAAGAACCATTTTACAAATTTCTTTGGTATCTTAAACGGTCTCTTTTGTAAATCTAACAAAGGGAAATTATTTCAGTTATTTTCTGGGATTCTCATTTTTATTTCCTTCTTGGTTTTTAAAATCTTATCCAGCGTATCTGGTGACAGATTTGAACATCCAAAATGTTCATTTTCTCCGCAAGTAAATTTTTCTGGATACACTATCTTGTTCCGTGATATCTTCATTTCGTAACAGGCTGTTCACTCAAAGATGCAACATAGCTCCCATTTCTTGATGCTGATCTCTATGAATTTTTCAAAGATGTCTCTAAATGCTTTTATAAATTGCTTGCCTTGTATCTCCAATCTCAAAAACATTTTTTTTTACCACAGGCATACTTTTTTTTTGAAAAATAGTTTCAAAATCTTAATATTCAAAGTCAACATTTTTGAAGCCTTAAAATGTTCTGTAGCCAAAATATTATTTTACATTTTGCTGTTTATTTTAAGATTTTAGAAATTATAAAAGTAATTCTTCATATTCTTATAGTGAGGATTAAGAGTGTTCACTCAGCCATCTTGTCATTCTAAAGGTGTCTAACTTCTTTAAATCCATTAATAGGCAATTTCCAAAAATAGTAAGCAAGAGAAGTGCACAAATTTAGTGTCTCTGAAGGGCTCCAATATGTGGCTGGAGCAGGATGGTGATTTTCCACCTTCTCCTTAACCTCCCCCACCTGAGAGTGCTGTCTTCTGATCTTATTTTGGGGTAAAGGAATGATCACAAGGTTAAACAGTTTGGGCAATCTCTCATCATTCTCTTTTTTCAGGTGAACATCAAAACTGATCTGTTTTAGCTTGTCTGCAGAATTGTCTTCAGTTGACCATTTCCCATGGAAGACACCTGACCAACATTTGTTCCGTATTTACAGACAACCTGTGTAGGAACCACCAGCTGAAGGGGAGGAGGCCCTAATAGGAAGGGTTAAAAGACATTTCAGCTTAGACTATGTGAGGGGGGAGGAAACTTTTGGAGTTCATGCATTAGGAGTATATCTATCCTTTTCCAAGGGAAGGTAAATATTCTGGTAAGATTCCTGTACACTAGCATTCATCAATAAAGATGCCTCTTTCATCATTCTTGGAGCTGTTCTCTTTGCTTGTGCCTGACACAAACTTATCATTAGGCAAATAACTCCTGTCTTTAAGCATTAGCTTCCAGCAGCTGACACTCACTATCATGAAATAGCTAATTCTTAGCTAATTCATTAGTATTTAATTACATACAATGATACAGGGGAAAAGAGAGTCACTTATGGGATTTGTTACCTCATATCTTAGAATAAATTGGCAAGCTTCTGAAATTGTACTCCTTTTCTTGACCATGGGAAATAATTTACTTCAAAGAAAGCAAAAAGTCATCTAATGTTATTTTTAATTTTTTTACATGCCCATATATGTTATATGCAATGTTTATATACTGGAATGCATTGTATATTGTATTTCACACTTCAATGGAGAAAATGGGACAGCAGCACCTGCTCGAATCATCAGGCAATTGAAAGCCAACCTCAACAGATGCTAAAAAATGTGATAATTATATTTTTATACCACCTATTTTCTCAAAAATAACCATCCTGTGTGAAATGGGTTAGGGGAGAGTGACTGACCCAAAGTCACCCGTCAGGGATTCATCCCCAAGAGTAGCCTAGAGTTCGCAGTCTCCTGCTTTCTAGACCAGTACTACACCAAACTGGATTATTGAAAGACTTTGGAAAAGTTTATTAAACCTGACATTTTTTTGAGTGCACCAGACAGGATGCTTTCAGGTACTGAACTTTCATGTATTCCAGTAAAAAAAAAACAAATATGGATATGGGGGACTACATCCTTTACATCCAGGAAAAATACAAATTGATATTATCAAGCTTGTTTCTCTGCCTCCCCAGTTCTTTGAATCAGACAAAACAGTAACCACACCTGAAAGAATCCTTGCAGGAAACTATAAGGATGCTTGAAACCCTGCCAGAATAGAATGAAGTCCCATCTAAATCAACAGCATCCTGTTTCTTATAATGATTATCCAGATCCCATGGAAACCAGCAGGTGGTGTTTAATGATGGAATCATAGCCATTTCTTGCTCTTCTTCTTCAGTGACAGTATTTCAGGGCATTGTGCTCTCATGCC